>OZ022215.1:1794487-2044487 GCA_963978815.1 Aleochara curtula
GTATCACTGTCTTAAGTTCGTTCATTGTGACGTTCTTGTCCATGCACTCACTAAACTGGGGAGATCTATCCCTTGTGGCACTGTTCTCTGTTGAGTCCGTCGCTGGGTTGTCCAGCGGAAAGTACCTCTCAATGAGCGCCCTGGCGGTGGTCTGGCGATCAACGGTCCAGTTGCCGTTTGCCTCCTGCACCGTGCCCCAGGTCACTCCCCTACCACCCCCGGCCGACGATATTAGTTTATACGCCAGGCCCCAGGGGTCGTCGGGGCTGCCCTGCGACAGCAGTTCGCGGAGCGATTCAGTTTTGGACGACAAGATCGCCCTTTTGTACTCGCTCCGAGCTGCCAGGTATTGCGCCTCCTCATCCTCATTCCGTGATGCTTGAGCTCGTCGCCTTAGCTTCCTGACGTGCTGCCTTCTGCGTCGCAAATCGTCGGTCCACCACGGGGGTTGGCGCTTGAAGTTGAGGTTTCCTGCCGTAGGTATGGCTTCCTTGCATGCTTCGAGCGCACATCTCTGGAATGCTGCGGCTTCCGCATCTGCATCGGCAAACGCTTTTGCTAGCTCGTGCGTCTTGCTCTCTATTGCTGTAACAAAAATATCCCACTTAGCTCTGTTTGTGAGAAATCTCAATACAGACTCACCGGGTGAAGTTTGTTGTTTTTTCTTGTTTGTTCGTATCACGAACTTGATGGCGCAGTGGTCGCTCAGCGACTCGTCCTCCATTACTCGCCATCCTTCGATATCCACGCGGCGTGAACACGTTAGATCCACGCAGCTACATCTGCTGCGGGAGCGGAAGGTCGGCGGTGAGTCTTGACTATTCTCAATGGTAAGGTTGTGGCGGCCCAGGAAGTCCAAAAAAATTTCCTCTCTTTCATCGTCCGTGATGTGATCGCCCCAGATCGCGCTTCGTACGTTGAAGTCGCCACTAACTACTATCGGAGTCGTCGTCGGCAGGTTTTGTAGCAACCGGGCTATCGTCCCAAGTACGCGGCCAAGCGGCCGCTCTGGTTCCGAGTATGCGCTGACGAATACAGTACCGTTAACGTTAACGGCCGTCACGTTCTCTGGATCCACTTGTTTGAGTTGAGTTGCACCGTGCTTCCTGCGGACCGCAATTCTTGTTTTTCCAGAACCAAAGTAGTCCCACCCGCAAAATGATTTTGCAAATGGGTACGGTTCTTGGATTAACAGAACGTCGCAGTCCATCGATGTGCTGAAAAGTAAATCGACCGCGGCCTTGCCGCGGCCTAAATTAATTTGGGTGCATGTATACATAAATGGTTTATGTACTCACCCGTACCTTCTGCTCCTCCATTCTGCGACGAAAGACGGGGCATCTTTCGCTCGTAGCAGTATGGCCTGGCGATGGCAATCTTGCGGCGCTGCAATTAATGCATTTTGGCTCCGCTCTGCACTGTCTCCCGTCGTGGCCTTCCTCGCCGCACCTGCGGCAGATGGCTTCGCTCTTGCAGTGCTTACTCATGTGCCCAAACTTGTAGCACTTGAAGCACTGCAAAACTGAGAGGTACCGTGTGACCCGGTAGTCCTGCAGGCCGATGGTGACGTTGGAGACCTGCTGGGGTCCGTGCACCATCTCCACTATGACGTCGCGCCAACGTGGGTTTGCGCGTTTCATTTCGCGAATCACGCGGAACTCACTTCCTTCGTGCTGCCCCTGTAGCGCTTCAATGACTGTCTCGCCGGAGAAAGCAGACAGAACACTGCACACTCTCAGTTGTCGTTTCGTGCGGCCAGCAATGGTGACACCTGGGACACGCGCGAACGCCGTCTCCATGGCATCTCTCTGTGCTAGATCTCTGGCCGTCACGATTACTTTCTGGGTGGCTACGGTTGGCACTATGCTCCTTGCTGGGCCACCGATGTCGCTTTGTGGGATCTTCGATAATTCCCGGATAAGCTGATCGGCTGTCATTTCTGACCCGGACAGCACTAACACCGGGAACTTACCTGCCGCCACAAAGCGCTCTTTGGCGAGCCTATTAGCGGCGAGGCGCTTCTCCACCTTCTTCTTGGCTTTGCGAGACTTCCTTGTCTCTGCCGTTTGCCAATGTTGCGCGGCCTGGCTCGGGGGGGCCGATGCTGTAGCGGCTTCGGTGGCTGGCGCTGCCTTCTTCTTCTTCTTCTTGTTCTTCTGCGTGGTGCCGGGCACCTTTGCTGGTTCCCGTGCTTCTGCTTCTGGGGCCGCTACCATTACTGGCGGGTTTGTTGTTGGAGCTGCTGCCGAGGAGGCCGTCTCCGGGCTGGCTACTGCTGCTCGCGGCGCTGTTGTCTTCGGCCGTGCGCCTTTTACGACGTCGGCGATGGTGGGTCTGGTGCGGTCGGTTTGCACCGCGACGTGCACTACTGCCTCGCCATTGGTCTTGCCACCCTTCTTCAGCGTATCCACACACCTGGTGATGCGATCCAACGCCGAATTCACTGCGCAGAGGTTGTTGTCCCCCATCTTGCGCGTAGCTGCCTGGATCAACCGTACGGCCTCGGTCAGTTCCTGGCACATGTAGTCATCCTCGCTGATGGTGGCTGTCGATAGATCGACCACGCACTTCTTCACGGCGTTTGATGTCGTTGTTGTTGATGTTGTTGCCATCGTTGACGCAGTTGTTGCCTCTACCGTTTCTGCACGTGCACTTTTGGCGCGTGTTTCCCGGCGGCACGCGTTATCGGCCATCTTTCCGTGGGGGTAATTTTTAATTTCGATTACCCTAATTCTCGTTTTAGTTGGGTAGAATTACGCTAATTCTACTCATCTGGTACACTTATGGCGCTGTTGCTGGGGTGTACAAATATAGAACTGCACTATAATTGGACGTATACCAACTATAGTGCAATTATCCTATAATTTGCCCGCTATCTGCGCCCTCTTCCGCCGAAACTTTTGCACTTTCCTAGCTCCACTGCTGCTCCGCACTAGGCACGTCCGCTCGCTTCGGCTGCTTACACTCGACTGAGTAGGTAGGGACAGCCGGTCATTGGTATTTAGAGTGCGGTATATGTCCTCTTGGGCTCCACCTACACTTTTACTCCGAAGAGTACTCCCGGATTCCGCCGAGATAGCGTCCCCCAACATCTCTTAGAACGCGCCTGGTTTGCTCGGGCACGAGGCCTCCACCGATCAGACTCAGACTAGGTCTTCAATGAAGAGGTACCATATTCCGCCTTTGGGACAGTCCTCCGGTCGGCACTATGGTGGGTGTTTTCGCCGTACTTTTTCAGGGTACGACTTCTCCGGCGACTACTATCCGTTCACCACCGCCACCACGACTCCTACTCCTTCTCCAGGGACGGTCCTGTTCAGTGCTCGAATGCGCGACCCCCCCCAACCTAGGGTACGTCCTGAACAGCCGTGGGACCCCTGGCCCGTGGTACCGGTAATTAAGGTTCCCGGGTGGAACCTTCGCACCCTAGGGCACTTGCCTTTGAGGGTCTGTCTCCCTCTCTGATAGCCAACCAGTTGCCCATTGCCTCATTCTGTTCCTAACTAGCCGTAGCCAGAGGTTGGACGTAGAAATGTATGTTTAGCCAGGCCTCGCATACTTTCACGTGGAATTAGGAAGAGGCACCTTTTTACACCCAGTTCCCTGGTGTCCGAAGAGTTTACCCATATCCCCACAGTTTTGAGACAGATTCTCCAGGCATAGCCTGGCGGGGTATGAGCGTAGCAACGTGATACAGGTTGTGATCTTGTACCACTTTCGTGTTGCTCTCTGAGAATCTGAATTGCAATTGTACTAACCTAGTGGATTAAGGGTCCTAGGCGAACCTTTCGCACCCTTGCATGTGCTAGCTTTTCGGGTTACACACAGAGCTCCCGGGGCTGCTGGCCTATTGCCCATTGCCTACTTTTTCCAAACCGACCTTGCTCGAAGAGCGTAGGATGGGCGTATCTTACGTACAGAGGCTGTCTGGGTCCGCTTGAAGGTAAGAATCCGTTAAGGTCAGCGTTTGCCGCACTTTTACATCATTGTCCGCGATGTGTCAACTTGCAAGTGCTGACAAATTGCCCATTGCCTCCTTTTAAGACAGACCCTCCATCTACAGATTTCTGCAAAATGGCGAGGTTAGGCGTAGTAGTAAACTACACGTGGGGGTCCGAATGTCGTATCAGAATTAGGGCTTCTGACGTGCCCTCGCAATCTATCATTGCTAGCTTTGGGAGTACACGACTTCCTCGGGCTGCTTTGGCCTTTTGCCCATTGCCTCATTAAGACTGACTCGGCTTGCGCCTGAGGTTGGACGTAGGTGCACGCTGAGACGAACAAGTTCCATCAGCTGAACCACGTGGGAGTCAGAATTTGTTGCACCTTTGCATCTTGGTGCGTTAGCGATGTAGGTTGTTGATAGAGAACAGCCTAGGTTGTCCATTGCCTCTTGGTTTTAACGGACCACCATACTACCATGGTAGTTTAGTGAGGATGAACGTAGTGCCAAGGCACATCTGTGGTCCGCGTAGCACATTGCTGTTGCCCGTTTACTCAATTTAAGACTGATCTTACTTTAAAAGCTGAGTTCGGACGTAGAGAGCAAGCTCTCCTAATTTGAAGATCAGAATGGGTTGCCCATTGCCTCATTCTTGTCAAGTGCCCCTATAAGGGTGAGGTTAGACGTAGTTTGGAACTAGTTCCGCACATATTTTGCATCATGACAAGTTTCCTTTGGTCCGCGGGTGCTAGATTACTTTGCACCGACCCTTCGGCATCCCGGTTAGGGTTTGCCCTACTTTGCCAGGTAGGGACGCGTTTCGGGGTGAGGTCCCCGCTTTTGTCCATTGCCACTACACAGTTTGACCCGCCCTAAGGCAGTGGGTGGACGTAAGGCGATGACTAGAGGCTATAATATTACGCTTGGTACATCTCCCGTATTTGAGTCAGACTTTGGTTGTTCTTAGTGTGAAAGCCCCCTCACCTCGTCAAGGTGACAACCCCGAGAGGGAGTAGGTAGGGACACGAGGTTGTGTCTGCTTATTATAGTGCGGTATAATCCCTCAGGCAGCACCAGCACTTTACTCCGAAGAGTACTCCCGGATTGCGCCGAGATAGCGTCCCCCATCATCTTGTAGAGTGAGCCGGTTTTGCGCATGCACAAGGCCTACGCAAATCAGATCAGACTAGGTCTTCAATGAAGAGGTACCATATTCCGCCTTCTGGGACAGTCCTCCGGTCGGCACTATGGTGGGTGTTTTCGCCACACTTTTTAGGGTGTGACTTCTGGAAGCCTACCATCCGCGTCCACTGCCACCACGACTCCTACTCCTTCTCCAGGGGGCGGTCCTGTTCAGTGCTCGAGTGCGCGACCCCCCCCAACCTAGGGTACGTCCTGAACAGCCGTGGGGCCCCTGGCCCGTGGTACCGGTAATTAAGGTTCCCGGGTGGAACCCTCGCACACAAGGGCACTTGCCTATGAGGGTCTGTCTCCCTCTCTGATAGCCAACCAGTTGCCCATTGCCTCATTCTGTTCCTAACTAGCCGTGGCCAGAGGTTGGACGTAGAATGTATGCAGAGCCAAGCATCGCATACTTTCACGTGGAATTAGGAAGAGGCACCTTTTTACACCCAGGTCCCTGGTGTCCGAAGAATTTGCCCATATCCCCACAGTTTTTGAGACAGATTCTCCAGGCATAGCCTGGCGGGGTATGAGCGTAGCAACATGGCACAAGTTGTGATCTTGTACCACTTTTGTGTTGCTCTCTGAGAATCTGAATTGCAATTGTACTAACCTAGTGGATTGAGGTTCCTAGGCGAACCTTACGCACCCTTGCATGTGCTAGCTTTTCGGGTTACACGCAAAGCTCCCGGGGCTGCTGGCCTATTGCCCATTGCCTACTTTTTCCAAACCGACCTTGCTCAGGGAGCGTAGGATGGGCGTATCTTACGTACAGAGGCTGTCTGGGTCCGCTTGAAGGTAAGAATCCGTTAAGGTCAGTGTTTACCGCACTTTTACATCATTGTCCGCGATGTGCCAACTTGCAAGTGCTGACAGATTGCCCATTGCCTCCTTTTAAGACAGACCCTCCATCTACAGATTTCTGCAAAATGGCGAGGTTAGGCGTAGTAGTAAACTACACGTGGGGGTCCGAATGTCGTATCAGAATTAGGGCTTCTGACGTGCCCTCGCAATCTATCATTACTAGCTTTGGAAATACACGACTTCCTCGGGCTGCTTTAGCCTTTTGCCCATTGCCTCATTAAGACTGACCCAGCTTTCGCCTGAGGTTGGACGTAGGTACAAGCTGAGACGAACAAGTTCCATCAACTGTGCCACGTGGGAGTCAGAATTTGTTGCACCTTTACATCTTGGTACGTTAGCGATGTAGGCTATTGATAGAGGGTAGCCTAGTTTGCCCATTGCCTCTTGGGTTTAACGGACCACCAATTAGTCGTTAAATGGCGAGGATGGACGTAGTGACAAGCACGTTTTGAAGTCCGCATAGTACTTTGCAGTTTGCCCATAGCTCTTGTTGTACCGATCCTGCTCAAAGAGCAGAGTATGGACGTGGGGATTGTAGTCCCGTTATTTGGGATCGGTGTGGTTGCCCATATCCTTACATTGTTAAGACAGATCACACAGGGCTGGCCTGGTAAGGTATGAGCGTAGCGTCCCCCACAATTTGTGATTTTGCGAGTTCTGGACACTTGCGAGATCTGAATTGCTCAGAGCCACTCCAGTTTTTCTGATTCCTGGTAGAACCATTCGCACACTCACATGTGCTAGCTTTATGGGCGCTAAGGCTCCCATGGCGGCTGGCCTTTTGCTTAGTCCTATTTTATAAATCAACCTCGCTCTTAGAGCATAGGCAAAGCGTGACGTGCAGGTTAGAGGCTATGTGGTGCGCTTGGCTTGCATGTCTGAGGTTGACAGTTTGTGCACTTTTACATCATGTGCCTGGATGTGATAACGTGTGAGCGTTAGTCGAGTTGTCCATTTCCTCGTTAGTAAGACAGACCCACCACTTACAGTTTCTGCAGTGTGGTGAGGTTGGACGTAGCTGCCATTTCAGCATGTAGGGGTCTGAATAACTTCCGCCATTGGCTTTAGTTGGTGCCAGTTTATTCCTAGAGGACGGACTCACCGGCACAATGGAAGGTACAGTACCGAAATCCGTTTATCAGAGTCTGCTTCAAGAAGACGGACTCACCTACTCAGTGGAAGGTACAGCACCGAAATCCGTTTAGCAGATACGTTAACTACTTTATCTGATTCTAGAAGACGGACTCGCCAACTCTTATGGAGGGTATAGCACCGAAATCCGTTTACCAGCGTTTGCTACAAGAAGACGGACTCGCCAACTCAAATGGAAGGTACAGCACCGAAATCCGTTTAACAGGTTCGTTAACTAGTTCGTCTGATTCTAGAAGACGGACTCACCGACTCAGTGGAACGTATAACAACGGGACCAGATTAACCAAAGTCTGTTACAAGAAGACGGACTCGCCGACTCAGTGGAAGGTACAGCACCGAAGTCCGTTTAACAGATTCGTAGGCTAATTCGTCTGATTCTAGAAGACGGACTCGCCGACTCAATGGAAGGTACAGCACCGAAATCCGTTTATCATGCGTAGTCTGCTACTAGAAGACGGACTCGCCTACAGGGAGGTACAGTACCGAAATCCGTTTACCAGCTTCTGCTACAAGAAGACGGACTCGCCTCCAAGGGAGGTACAGCGCCGAAATCCGTTTAACAGATTCATTAATTACTTCGTCTGATACTAGAAGACGGGCTCGCCGACTCAATGGAAGGTACAGCACCGAAATCCGTTTATCATGCGTAGTCTGCTACTAGAAGACGGACTCGCCTACAGGGAGGTACAGTACCGAAATCTGTTTAGCAGTTTCGTTAACTACTTCGTCTGATTCTAGAAGACGGGTTCACCGACACCATGGAAGGTACAACACCGAAGTCCGTTTACCAGAGTCTGCTGCAAGAGGACGGACTCGCCGACTCAAATGGAGGGTACAGTACCGAGATCTGCTTACAGATTCATTAACTGCTTTCGTGTGATTAGAAGACGGACTCGCCAACTCTTAGGGAGGTACAGCCCGAAGTCACTATAAGGTTCGTTGTTGCTTGGCTATTTTCGCATCCTTGCTGGTGCTAGCTTTTTGAGAGGTCACAAGACTCTGCGGGTTGCTGGTACCGGTTGCCCATTGCCTCAAATAAGACCGATTCGGCAAATTGCCTGAGGATGGACGTAGTGACTCTAACTAGAGGCATGATCTGCATATTTATGGTCACACGTGAGAATCGGAATTGGCTGCACTTTTACATCATGTGCCTGGATGAGGGTGTTTGCAAGTAACACCCTAGTTGTCCATTGCCTCAGTATAAGTCGGGACCTCCAGCGTTAGCTGCTGAGGGTGGACGTGGCAGTTACTACTGCGTATAAGGTCCGACTGGCTCTCTGCGTTTGTGTCAGGTTAAAATTGCACTTGCGTGCTGGCCCAGGGTGGGTTAGGCCCATGTCCGTTTGCCCATTGCCTCGGTAAGACTGGTTCTTGCCTAGGTAAGGAATTCTTTCAGTCTGGTTCTAGAAGACGGACTCGCTAACTCAATGGAAGGTACAGTACCGAAATCCGTTCACCAGATTCTGTTACAAGAAGACGGACTCGCCTACACGGAGGTACAGTACCGAAATCCCTTTAACAGATTCGTTAACTACTTCGTCTGATTCTAGAAGACGGACTCGCCGACTCAGTGGAAGGTACAGCACCGAAATCCGTTTACCAGATTCTGTTACAAGAGAACGGGCTCGCCGACTCGATGGTAGGTTCAGCACCGAAATCCGTTTACCAGATTCTGTTACAAGAGGACAGGCTCGCCGACTCGATGGAAGGTTCAGCACCGAAATCCGTTTAACAGATTCGTTAACTACTTCGTCTGGTTCTAGAAGACGGACTCGCCAACTCAATGGAAGGTACAGTACCGAAATCCGTTCACCAGATTCTGTTACAAGAAGACGGACTCGCCTACACGGAGGTACAGTACCGAAATCCGTTTAACAGATTCGTTAACTACTTCGTCTGATTCTAGAAGACGGACTCGCCGACTCAGTGGAAGGTACAGCACCGAAATCCGTTTAGCAAGTTTGTTATGAATTCTACGTCTGGTTCTAGAAGACGGACTCACCGACTCTAGGAAGGTACAGCACCGAAATCCGTTTAACAGACATGTTATCTTCTTCTTCGACTGATTCTAGAAGACGGACTCACCGACTCATGGAAGGTACAGCACCGAAATCCGTTTATCAGAATGCTAAGATGATAATTACCTAGTTAGAGGTTGGGCGTAGGAGCACACATTCTAGGCTAGTATATAACGCTATCGTGTGTCCATGTTTGAACCAGAATGGTATGTGCTGTATTTGACATCATGCACATCCTGATGTAGGAGATCCATCGTCCCCTAAGTTGCCCATTGCCTCAATTGATTCTGATCCGCCAATTGCTGAGGTTGGGCGTAGGCTATAATAGCCACTTGAGGATCAGTACAGTTTTAACATCTTTTCTTTGATGTAGACGCAGGAGAGTTTCGTCTAGGTTGCCACGCTTACGCGGACGTGGTATCTATGGTGAAGAGGCTTTGAGTTCCGCGGTTCCCCTTAGATACGTGTTACGTTTAGGATATGATCCTGGGCTGTGTGCCCGGTCTTTGCACCGAGTGCCTATCGGCTGTCTCTTACCCACGCAAGGCGTTTCCTTTCGAAAGCGCGCGCTTTGGTGTAAGCTTGGAAAAGTCTCCATAGCTTTACGTGACGGATAATATCCGAAGACGTATAACCCTCTTTTATGAGGTTCCTGAAGTTGCTGGCCTCTTCAGGTTTTAATGCGCAGTCCCACAATACGTGGTCTACTGTTTCCCTACCTTCTGAGCATACGCATTCCGCGCTGTCGGCTCGCCCTATACCATAGAGGTAATCATTGAGTCCACCGTGCCCAGTTAGTACAGAAGTGGTGTCAATGCACAAGTTCACCCATGGACATGACCTGACGGTATCAACATCCGGTATGAACCTGAATAGTGTTCTGCCCTTATCGGACTTGTCCCACTCATTTTGCCACTTCTTAAGGAAATGGTCCTTTAAGGATTTCTTGGTGATCACTTCAGGCAAGGCCCCTTCAGCTCCAGTTGACCTGGTGCTTACTGCTAGATTTGGGTTGGTTCGCGCTTCCCTTAGTGCACCACGTTCAATGGCACGCAACCGCCAAGGCGTGGATCCCATTAGGACTTGCAGAGCTTCCGTTGAAGCGGTGCGTGTTACTGGGAGACAGGCATAAAGCACTGCTCTTTTGCAACTGTCCATTAGGGCAGCGCCTTTCTTGGTATACATAGTATGATACCAGGCACTGGCACCATACAGGGCTGCGGCGGTCAGCCAACCCTGGAAGATCCGAGCTACACTTCGCTTCTTGAGACCCCAGTTTTTCCTCAAGACTCTTTTAATACAATTAATGGCATTCATCAGCTTAAGTTTTAGGTTTCTGAGATGTGTATAATAATTGAGTCTCTCCCCTATTAGAATGCCAAGATATTTTTGCTCAGATACCATTTTGAGACGTCGGTTCTCGACACTGATCTTGGGAGGCCTGCGAATATCAAGGCTCCCTTTCAACAGCATCATGTTAGTTTTGCTGGCAGAGGTAGTTACGCCAACTACCTTACCCCAGGCACTAACAAGGCCCATGAGCTTATTGCTCTTCGCTTCAAGCGACAATCGACTACCTCCCTCGACCAACAGGAGGAGATCATCAGCGTACGCAATGACTCCCTGGCCATTCTCTTGCTCCAGGTCTAATAAAAGATCATTCATTACAAGATTCCAAACTTTTGGCCCGCAGATTGATCCCTGAGGACAACCGCGCGTTACTGCATATGTCGACACACTATCGTTACTATAGGCAACTACCTTCCTTTCAGAGAAGTAGCTTTCCCAGAGTCTTCTTTCCGGACACTCGGCTATAGCAGGGTTCGATAGAATTACAGACCACCTGAGATGGTCAAACGCACCAGTAAAGTCTATGAATATACCTAGGACATACTTGCTTTTGGACGTCGCCACCACTTCGTTCACCCTAACGAGCGCATCTTCCGTCCCTTTGCCGTAACGGAACCCAAATTGCCTTTCAGACGCGACTTCCTCAGTCCTCACCTCCAGGCGCATCACTAGCAGGTGCTCAAGGACCTTGCTAATGGTAGGAAGGAGACTGATTGGTCTATAGGACTCTGGTCTATACGGTGCAGAGGTGGTAGCTTTACGAAGCGTAACGAGTTCCGCTGTTTTCCAGCTTAACGGGAACGAGCCTTGCAACGCGCATGCCTCCAGTAGAGCTTTGAAGTATTCCGGTGCAGAGGCGTACGCACAGCGCAGCATGCGACCCGAAATCCCATCAATACCTGGAGACTTTCCGACCTTGACCTTCGAGAACGCAGTATCGACCTCATCTTCAGACCATGTTTGAGTCCTAGCAAAAGGGACATCGTAAGTAGCCGGTTGACTTCCCTGCTCTTCCGGGAACCATTTTCGGTATAACACCTGCATTGACTCTTCCCATGACTTGGTGAAGCCGTGGGGTGTAACTAGTGTGTTAACAGTGTCTTGGGCATTACAGCCCTTCCTGCAGAACTTATATATAGCCCCCCAAGGGTCTATATTACCTTCATGTTTTACGAACTTTTGCCAGTGTCTGGTTTTAGCATCGTAAATCAGTTTTTGGTATTTTGACTTTGTGCTCCTGAACTTGGTCGCAGCTTGCGCCACTTCCTGAGACAGGTTTGAGTTCAATTTTGTACTACCCCTGGCCTTTTGCAGGGCCCTTCTACATTTCCTCACTTCTGTGCGACATTTCGTTAATTTGTTGGACCAGTATCTAGGTCGATCCAACTTTCTTTTGCGAGTTCTACGCTTAAGGCAGGCATCGCTTGTGGTATAAAACCACGTTTTCA
The DNA here is from genome assembly GCA_963978815.1 of Aleochara curtula. Lineage (NCBI taxonomy): Eukaryota > Metazoa > Arthropoda > Insecta > Coleoptera > Staphylinidae > Aleochara > Aleochara curtula. The sequence continues at coordinate 1,806,448 of OZ022215.1, forward strand.
TTTCTTCCCACATAACTTCGGGGTTTCCAAGCCCTATGAACTCTTGATGGCCATATAAGTTTGCAACTTCTTTAAAGAAGAAGCCGTATCTATCGCTATCAAATTCTTTTTCTGACCACCTTGTTTTGGTTACACAAGTCAATTTTTGTTTGGTATTGGGGAGACTTAGCTCTATCTCAATCAAGTTATGATCAGAGATCGACAGACCAGGTTGAACTTTCCAGCTCGTTTTGACTGTCTTTTCAAGCACATCATTGCCGACTGTGACGTCGATATCGCTTTCGCCTACGGAGCTACTATAAGTGAAGAGATTACTGACCGTGTTTAATACATGGAGGTTGGCCTCTTCAATAGCTTCCGCTAGCTCGTCGCCTCTCTTATCCCGCTGCCTGGTCTTGTCGAGAGACTTGCTGTACCAGGCGGCTGAAGACGCGTTAGCGTCCATGGATATTAAAAGTGTCAGATTAGAACGATTAGCATATTCTGCAAATCGGCCCAGGTTCACAATGCAGTTCTCGAGCGATTCAGACGGTGGTGCATAGAGGGACGCCACGACCATTGTGAACGATCCAACTCTAATGATTGCACCTGCTGAACAGGGACTCATATGCTCCACTAACGGGATCATTTCGAAGCTGCGGTTCACAACTGCCACTGCAGCGTGAATATAGAAGCCATATTCACGTTGACTCGGCCGACTTTCGGGCTTAAAATGGCAAACCCTTACATTTGAAAGCCCGTGAAGTGTTCCGTGGCTGGAATATGGTTCCTGAAGCAGAACTATATCATATTCCATTGAACTTAAAGTCATAGCCAGGTCCTCCATCACCGCTTTTGATCGCCTACAGTTCAATTGAGCTATCTTCAAGTTCTTCATGCATTGCCTTTTACCGCTCGTTACATTGGGCCCAGACTTGCTTCGGGTTAATTGCGGTGTCCTTTTCCCTTCTTGAGGAAACTGCATTGCAGGACCCCGTTCCAGTACTAACGACTTGGATGCTTTCCCTGTAGGTGTATCCTGCATACCAGTTTTTCCTTCCAGTACTAATTGTGCATGCGGTCCTACAGGTACTGACCTCGCAGCTTTCACCCTCCGCCGTGTTGTTGCTAGGTGTGGTGCCTTAGCAACGTCCTCAGTTCGTACCAGATCGTGTACTGAGGTTGGCTCTACGCATTTTTGTGTAACCATCTTGCTGGATTTCGGTAGCACAGTATGTTTTGCCTGTGTTTCCCTACTGACCAGCCAGGGACGAGGCATTTGGCTAAAACCATTGGAATTATGATGATTCCAATCATTTCCACTTCCTTTTACCGTGGTTGGCTGCTTTAAGCAAGGTGGGGACTGGCTCCATGCAATGCAAATTTGCACAATCCCCATAATTTCCCTCTTGTTGGCTGTCCCTATACCACCTACTACCTGCGCACCGACGGACACAGGTGTTGCTGCAGTCGTTTGTCAGTTGCATTAAAATACTTAAAATAGAATAAAAGAATAAAAATGAGGACATACATGTACATACTATCACAATATGTATCACAGTCAATGATGTCAGGTAGTTAAAACTTAAGCCTATTATATAAAATTCATGTACATGTACTATTTATCACAGTAAGTATCACAATGGTTCCTTAACCTAATATCACAAATTACTTAATTCTAGTAACGGCACAACATACTAAAATCCTCATGTTAAAATGATATTAAAATTAAAATTATAAATAAATACGTCACATTTTACACATTAAAATATTTACGACTGCAGCCAAATATCTCGTGTCGAATGCCGATCACCGCGAGCGCGTTGGAAATCTGTTATAATCCATGAAGGCATGGTAGATCTCCAACGTGTGTCGATGGGCTATAAGGGAGATCGTTAGCAGCGACTTTCTTTCAGTAATGCCCAATATTTTTAGTGCTGCTAACGTCTCCCTCGGCATAGCCCCCCGAGTGCCCACGATAATCGGCAGAACCTCTCCGATGGTGGCCCCCATCTTCTCAAGGAGAGGCGGAACCAGCGGCGCGTATTTGTCCAATTTGCTCAGCCTTCCCACTCGCAGGTAGTCCTTATCCTCGTGGCGGACGGACACATCGACCACGAGGACCCTTTCCTGGTGCACTACCACCAGGTCCGGTTTCAGACGCCCTGTAGCGGGAAAACTGAGGGACGGTTCCTTTATAATAGCCGCGTCCGGTGTTTTGGACGCGACTTCCGACACGATGAAATTGAGTATTTCATCGTGCCGGGCAATCCTTAGGGATTTTGTGGAGGTACACATGCCGACAATGTGACCTAGGGTCTCGACTTGTGCATGACATTGCCGGCATGCGACCTCCTCCACCGCCTGCCCACGTGCGCGCGCCGCTTTGTCCCCGCACGTGTTTGTCCTCATACGCAAGGCGGTGATCATACGACATGGCTTCAAGAGGCTGGTGTTTTGAAGCCATGCGTTCGCAATGGGGTCGTCGGCGAGGGCCATCACCGACTTCCCCTGCGCCGTTAGTTCTGCCCACTCGGAGAGCTCCGCTCTCGCCGCGTTTTTCTTATAGCGGCGCAGGCCCTCCGGAGTGAGCGGCCAGTCAATGCGCGCCACGGTCGCTAGAGCGCGCATCCGGGAACCTAGACTCGCGTCCTTTGCCAGAGCCTGTATGGCTGGATCGTCCGAGTCCAGGAACCGCTGGCCCATTTTGAGGCTCGAAACCCTGGCAATAGTTTCGAGCCTTGGAAACCCTAGTCCCCCATCACTCCTCCTGCTATACACTGCTCCCACCGCGTGGGACGGTGAGAGGTGGTAAATTTCCTTGATGGCGTTCCTGAGCTGTAGATCCAAGGACCTCAGCTTTGCAGTGGATGGAACCGCCATCATCAGTGTATAGAGGTAGTGGGGGACTAGGTATTTCCCGACGAGCTCGACCTTCTGGGGTGGCTTTAGGCTTAGTTTCTTCACCCTGCGCAGGCAGTCATCCAGCTCTTTGTCCAGATGATCAATCTGAATGCCCGCCCAGGGTGAGATAGCCATCCCCAGATATCGTATCTCCGTGCCTGCGTTTGCAAAGGGCAGGGTTGATCCTGCACTTGTGCGGAGCGCAGGGTCCTCTAGGCACCAGGTTTTGTTGCCAGTGACCACACGGAAAGCCCAGCACTTCTCAGGGGCAATAGCCATCCCAAGGCCTGCAAAGAACTTTTCCGTGTGGTCGAGGAGCCGCTGCGCCCGGACCTCGTCTGACGCCACCAGAACGAGGTCGTCTGCAAACGCTAGGCAGGAGATGCTCGCCGCCTCGCTCAGCGTGTACGCTCTTTCATGTTCCAGTTTTTCAAGGAGGGGGTCTCCTCAACTGGACGTCAAAGGTTTTGTCTCCGATCTTGATTTGCGTGTGCACATTGCTATATGCTGCCACGACCATTCGAATTACGCACTCGGGGAGGCCTAAGCGTTTTAACGCAGGTCTTATGGCCTGGTGGGGGACCGTGTCGAATGCCTTTGACACGTCTAAAACGGCCCCCACCATCCCCTTGTGTTTCTTCGAATGGCGCAGCATCTCATTCAGAATGTGCACATTCGTGAAGCAGCCAGCTTCGGAGACAAAACCCTTTTGACGGGCAGAGAACCGGACCTGCGCTCTTAGTTTAGAGTCAATACCGCCCCAGTACACACGACTTACGAGCGAGGAAATCGTAATGGGGCGGTAGCTCGTGGCGGCTGTCTCTTCCTTACCCTCCTTGAGGATAAGGGTGGTCCGGTTCTTGCACCAGCAACTGGGCTGTTTCCCGCAGGCCATAAGGAGGTTGAAGAGCAGCGCAAGAACATTATATACCTTCTCGCGCCGGATATCTGCTCTCCTCACTCCGTCTGGACCTGCGGCAGTTGCTGGTTTGATGCGATTGATGCGTTCCTTTACCTCCTCGAACGTAAACGGAGGGAGAACGTCTTTAATGGCAAAGGACTCTTGCCTTCCGTTCTCTGAGATCGCATCAATCGCACCCTTGCCGACGGTTGCCCGAGTACCCCATAGCCTTTCGTAGAGCTCTACAAAATCCGGTGCGGGAGCCCTGACCATGGGTTTGGGATCGAACCAGTCGACGTTCTCTCGAACGAGCTTTGCCAGTAGCGAGGGATTCTCCTGGTAGAGGGTCTGGGTGCGCGCGTAGACGTACCGCCTGCGGTTCCGTCTACTTTTAGTCGCGCCCCTCGCCCTCTGCCTTTCCGGGCCGCTCACGCCTGCGGCTCCGGAATCTGGTGTTATGAACTCAACTACCCTCTCGTAGACACGGTCGATATGGAGCAACGTCATGCTACCATTATCTACGAGAGCATAGTTAAGGGCGATCTTCAGTTCTCGGAGGACACCCTCCATATCAGAGGAGGGATTTTCGGGGAACTGCTGCAACGCGTTTCTAAGCACGTTCACCCTCCACGCCTCCTCCTCTACAGAGGGCGCCTCGTCGTCCGCCCCCGCTACTGGCCGTTCGCCTTCGGTGTCGCCCTGACCCGCAGGGGCACCTTCCTCTTCACTGTCAGACTGGGGTTGGACTGAAGAGCAGTCACGCCCTTCAATCTCCAGTCTGGCCTGCAATCTTCGCTTATAAGCTGCCTCCCTTCTCTTATCCCGTATTTGCTTGCAGGTGCGTCCGGGGAAGTGAGGCAGCATAGCTTTAGCGATGCACCGCTGTCCAGAGAACTCCTGCTCTAGTTCCAGCATCCGGTTCACATCCGCAACTGTGAACACGGAGCCTTCGCTTAGCGAGCGTCCGCGACGTATTTGTGCCACGCGTAGCTCGTTTCTGGACAGCGGGTGCTGGTGTCGTTCATGCTGCGACAGCCCTATCCTAGTCCTAAAAGATCTGTCGCAGCTAGCACAGGCGAAGTCACCACGCGTTTCGGGAGCGCCCTTACACTTGGGCATATGACACTCAGCTGCATGTTTTGTCTTCCATGTCTTTTTGCATATACCACACTCGAACACTATTACTAGTGCCGAGTGGGCTGACTTAACATGCCGGACTTCGTCCGTAAGGCTGAGTGCCATATAATTCCCACTTCCGTCCCGGAGGCATATTGGGCATGCCCCCATTTCGAACGGAAGTCGCGCGGTGTACTCCGCCTGCATCAGTGGTTGCGGGCCACTGTCGAGGGCGCATTCGCCATGCTCTTGGGGCATCTCTGGTTGCTGGACTGTGTGATCCACTACCTCGGTACTATTTTGGCGTTCTTCACGCCCTTCCTGCAGGAGCAGACTCTCCTGTCCAGGGATACCGTCGTCCGGCAGCGCCTCCGCGATATCGTCCGCGAGGCGGTGCACCGAGGCGGAGTATGAGCGGGTGCGACGTATCGCAGTTATCTCGCCCACACTCCACCCCGTCCCCTGGGCAAGATGCTGCCCAAGCCGGAAGGGGTCACCAAGGTAGTTTGCTTCCAGAGATGCCATGGCTTCTAGTTCCATGCGCCCTCTCTCCTGGGGCGGCGGCGTCGGTACCTCTTGCTCACCACATGTCCTTTCGTGCTGCTGCCATGACAACAGAGCGTCGAAAGACGTTCCGCACTTGGGGCACGTGGTGGCACACGCCTGCGCGCTAGCTCTCCTAAATCGCGCGCACCTACTACCGTGGACACCGAGCCCACGCTTGGTACCGAAGGACCGCCCGCAGGGGCAAGTCCAGTTCAAAGCCGAGTCGTCATCAGTGGTCCCCTGTGGGGCCAAATTTGGCCCCCCTTGGCTGGCGGGACCGGCCGAGCCAAGGTCCGAGGCTTGTGCTTGATTTTGCATACCCCGTTGTTTCCGCGGCAATAGGTGGGTAGCCTATTGCCGCATTTGGTCGCTCTTGGTCACCGATCGGATGCTCGGCCCAACCTCTGGTAGACAAAACTGAACCAGAGGAGGGGTCAAGCATCCGGTCGGCTTAAGCTCCCTCACCACGTCAAGGTGGCGACCGCGAGGGAGAGTCATAGTTACTCCCGCCGTTTACCCGCGCTTGCTTGAATTTCTTCACGTTGACATTCAGAGCACTGGGCAGAAATCACATTGCGTCAACACCCGTTGGGGCCATCGCAATGCTTTGTTTTAATTAGACAGTCGGATTCCCCTGGTCCGTGCCAGTTCTGAGTTGATCGTTAAATGGCGGCCGAGGGAGTATCTCACTCATCCGCACGCAACCGAAGCCACGCCGACAAGGGCTCCTCAGCAAGGAAGTTCCGCGGGAGGCCAAGGCACGGGACCGAGCTTGGATCCACCACCAAAGGCAGTTTCACCTCGCCCAGGCCCGGCACGTCAGCCGGAACCCGCTTCCCTACCAAGCCCGACACGCCCCAATCCTCAGAGCCGATCCTTATCCCGAAGTTACGGATCCAATTTGCCGACTTCCCTTACCTACATTATTCTATCGACTAGAGGCTATTCACCTTGGAGACCTGCTGCGGATATGGGTACGAGCTGGCAGGATACCTCCACGTAGCCCTCACCTGGATTTTCAAGGTCCGAGGGGAATATCCGGACACCGCCGCAAGTGCGGTGCTCTTCGCGTTCCAAACCATATCTCCCTGCTAAAGGATTCCATGGAACTCGAACGCTCATACAGAAAAGAAAACTCTTTCCGGATCTCCCGACGGCATCTCCAGGTCAGTTTGGGTTGCCCCGACGAACTCTATTGCTAGGGCCCGACTATTAAACGGTTCCTCTGCCAGGTTCCGGAATATGAACCGGATTCCCTTTCGCCCGAATGGTGTGGTTCTCTCTATAGGACACCCCATACAACACACGCCATCAACATAAGCCTTCGCTTAGGGCTTAGGATCGACTAACCCGTGTGCAACGGCTGTTCACACGAAACCCTTCTCCACGTCAGTCCTCCAGGGCCTCGCTGGAGTATTTGCTACTACCACCAAGATCTGCACCGACGACGGCTCCAGACAGGCCCACGCCTAGTCCTTCTGCGCACATCGCCGCGACCCTCCTACTCGTCAGGGCTTCATGACAAATTACTTTGCCGCATATGCCGCTGACGGTTGAGTATAAGCATAACGTTTTAGCGCCATCCATTTTCAGGGCTAGTAACTTCGGCAGGTGAGTTATTACACACTCCTTAGCGGATTCCGACTTCCATGGTCACCGTCCTGCTGTCCTAAGTTACACTCAGTCGAGCGCGAGCACTCGAAGCGAACAGACGTTCCCCCTCTTTAGCCCCACTACTGAGCGGTGAGCGCTGAGCGCAGTCACAGTGCGAAGCGAGCGGTAACACGAGCGAAGCAACGCTACGGCGTGCAACGCATCTAAGTGCAAAACTAGAACAATTGTGCGTGCGATAAATTGTGAGCGCAAAACAAAAAAACAAAAACGATGAGTAAGGTGCGTACAACGCGATCTAAAAAGGACGCAAAGGCGACGGTAAGTGCGCGTTCTCCTCCACGGAAACGGTCGCCGTCGCCGAAGACACGGAAACGGTCGCCGTCGCCGAAGACGCGGAAACGGTCGCCGTCGCCGCAGAGTGCGAGTGAGGCGTCGGCGAGTGCACATGAGGCGTCGCCAAGCGGGAGCGAGTCGTCGGCGAGCGGTTACGCAGCGTCGGCGAGGTCCGCGTCGTCGTCAAGCGACGAGAGTGTGGTGGAGGTGCGGGCGGCCTCAACGAAGAAGCCAGTGCGTGCGGTGCGTCGCAATAGTGAGGCAAACGTGACGGTGACGGAAGCCGAAGTGCACGTGACCCCGCGAAAAGCGCCGAAGAAGAAGCTGCGACTGGAAGACACTGACGCAATTGAAGTAGCACCAGGTGGCAGCGTGGAGGCCACGGAGATGCTAACCACAGCGGCACAAAAAATCGCGTCGAGCGGCTCAGCAATGAGCATTGACGAAGAACTCGTGGATGAGTTCCATTTCCTCCACATGGAAATAAACAGGATGGTGCCGAGAAGCGGCGACAAAACGCTGAGGGTTCACGAACGCGAGGAGATTCGCAAGGTGAATCTCCATATGCTCACCAAATTCGGTGAGGCAATCGGCGTGGCGAGAAGCCTGAGAGCCCAACTGGCAGCCGCCGAGAAGAAGCTGGCGGACGCGGAGAAGGCGCCACAAGTAGCGGCGTCGAAGATGACGTACGCAACGGCAGCGGCGGCAGCAAAGCCAGCACAAAAGGCGGCAATCGCGGTGCAGTCGATCGCGAAGAGATCGTTCGCTGAATGCGTTAAGAAGCACGTGGTGATTGTTGCCAGTGAGGACAAGGAGAAGACAAGCGTTGACACGAAGAACACGCTTGTCAAGAGCATCGACCCGACTGCAAGCGGCATCGGGATTCAGAGCGTCAAAATGATCGGCGACGGACGCGTGAAGGTAGTGTGCGCCGAGGCAAAGGACCTGGAGGCCCTCACCACAGCGATCAAGACAAACACCGCGCTGAGGGTCAGGGAAACGCGGCCGGTGCATCCGAGGATAATCATCGACCGCATCCCGAAGGAGCAAGCCGGAGAGGAGTTCATCGAACGCCTCTACAGGAACAACCAGCGATTCGCCGCCGCCGGATGGACGATCGACCGCTTCAAGCAGGAAATCAAGGTCAGTAAAACTTGTAGGCATAACGAGAAATTTAAATCTGTGAGCGTCATCTGCGAGGCGTCGCCCCAGGTGCGCGCTTTGATTTTCGCGGGCGCAATTAAATTCGGTTGGGAGATTGTGTGGGCACGCGACGTCTTCGAGCCCACACAGTGCTACAACTGCTTCGGCATTGGGCACATCGCGCGCGTTTGCAAAAACGCGGTATTATGCGGCCGCTGCGGCGAAGGCGGCCATATATATAAAGACTGCAAAGCAGAGAAGGCATCGTGCATTCTCTGCAAACATGTAAATGCGAAGACCGCGGACGAGGCAAAACACCTCGACACCGCGCACTCGGCGCGATCGATAGCGTGTCCAACGCTTAAAAAAGCGGCGGACGTAATTAAATCGCGAACCGTATATGAATAATGCACCGGGCATTATTAAATTCGCGCAAATTAATTTAAATCGCGGAAGCCCAGCAACCGACGAGCTGGCAAAAATCATGCGGGATGAACAATTGGACATCGCCATTGTTCAAGAGCCGAACGTGCGCGGCGGCAAAATTGCGGGAATAACCGGATGCGAAACGCATTATAACAGCACGTACGCACGCAGTGCTGTTATAATAAACTTAAATGGGGGGTGCCGAGGTCACATGCTGCGTGACATTTCTAACGAATTCGTCACGGTCGTAGAGATTGACACAGGCAGTAAAACGCTTTACTGCGCATCTGTGTACCTCCCGCCGTGGGAAAACAAGAAATATGATCACGTCAAGATCATAAAAGACGTTAAGACGACACTAGACGTGCTCGCCGGACGCGACTACGTGCTCGCAGGCGACGTGAACGCCAAATCGGATTTATGGGGGTGCGCGTCAAATGACCGACGCGGCAGAATGCTGGCACAGATGTTCGAGGAAACGGGCACCGTTGTTTGTAACAGCGGGGCAATTCCGACATTTGTTGGCCACCGCGGGTGCAGCATCATAGATATCACCACGTGCAACGACCGTATATGGCCGGGGATCGTAAATTGGCGAGTGACTGACAAGCACGTCTTGTCAGATCATAAACTAATACGTTTCGACATAAAACTTGGGGAAAGCCAAGGCGAAATTAGACATGGTACGAACAGGCCAATTTACCGCACCAAGAGCGCGGACTGGCAGCTGTTCGAGGCATGTCTAATGAACAATAGAGAACGCGTCGCGAACGTGATCAGCGGGGCCCGGACGGATGCGGATATCGAGGCAGCGGCAGAGATGCTGCAAACCGCGATGATCGATGCATGCGAAGACGCGATACCGAAGAAACGCGAAACAATTAACCGCGTGCCTTGGTGGACCAAAGAGTTGGACACTCTTAGGAAAACTACGCGTAAGGCAAGACGAAAATACAACGCGTCGCTTGGGAACCCGGTTCTCAAGCACGAATATAAAATCGCGTACTACAAATACAGGAACGCGATACGCGAAACGCGAATCGCGAAATTCAAAGAATTCTGCACCCGCGAATCGAGCAAGGATCCGTGGGGGCGCGCGTACAAAATAATCCGTGGGAAACGCGCGAATTTAGAACTCGCGAACATTAGGAGGCCAGACGGGTCGTACACCCGCAGTACGGAAGAAACGGCTGAGCTATTAATGGGAAAGTTCTTCCCGCATAGCGAGGACGCCGACGACTCCATCGACTGCGGGTCGTGTGATCCGGATGAGAACGTGGTGACCGTCGCGGAAATTAACCGAATAATACGCGGATTAAAATCGAAACGAGCCCCGGGGCTCGACGGCATGAACGCGGACGTCGTCAAGCACGCGGCCAACGTACTCATCAGCGAGATGGTACGGCTAATGGGCGCGTGCGTGAAAGCGGGCGTTTTTCCCGCGGTCTGGAAAACGACATTGGTGCGTTTGATACCAAAGGGCCAAGCCGCGGGAACGGAAAAGAGTTACCGGCCAATATGCTTACTCCCTATAATGGGGAAGCTGCTGGACGGTATACTCACGCGTCGCGTCGAATTTCACGTCGGGCGCGCGATAGACCCGCGACAGTACGGCTTCGTAGCGGGGAAGTCAACGATACACGCAATTAAACACGTAACCGACTACGTGAAAGACGCGCGGGAAAACGGGCTTTATTGCGCGGCCGTGTCACTAGACATTGCGGGCGCGTTTGATAATGCCTGGTGGCCCGCTCTAATGCGAGAGCTAGCGAATGCAGGTTGCCCGTCAAACCTTGCTAAGCTAGCATTAAACTTCCTACGCGGCCGCGTCGCTAGAATGGAAGTCGCGAACCGCGTATACACACGGTGTATAAAAAAGGGATGCCCGCAAGGATCCAAATGTGGACCACTCTTCTGGAAGTTTGTCCACCAGTCGATTTTTCGATTGGAACTTCCAGAGGGGTGCGATATCGTCGCGTACGCGGATGACACCATCTTGCTCGCGAAATCGCGAACTTATAAAGGACTCCGCGAAAAAGTGAACAGCGCTCTAACTACGCTGTCGGGATGGGCGCGGGACGCGAAGCTCACGTTCAACGCCGCGAAAACGGAAGCTCTCTTTTTTGGCACGAAAGCCAAGCAAGAGAGGCCGCGTTTCAAAATGGATGGTGTCATCATACACTGTCACAGCAGCATGAAATACCTCGGCATTTATCTGGACGAGAAACTCGACTACAAAGCACACGTCGAGTATGTGTGTGGTCGAGCGCGGCGAGTCGCGAATCAGCTGCGCGGAGTGTGCAGGCTGACGTGGGGCCTCGGAGCGGACGCGATGGCGATAATTTACGAGGGCGCGCTTAAACCCGCGATCACGTACGGCGCCGCGATATGGGGAAGGGGGCTGACTGTCCGCATGCGTCGACAGTTGTACACTGCGCAGCGGCAGGCTGCAATCGGAGCCGCGAACGCGTTTAAAACCGTGTCGACGGAAGCAGCGCTCGTTTTAGGAAACATGCTGCCCGTCGACATAGAGATCGAAAGAGTCGCCAAGGCATGGCACTCAAAAGAAACGGGTCGCGTGATCGGACGCGATACGGCGGTCGAGAAAGGGGTGATTGACACGACTAATCACCCTAACGAGGGCAATCTGTTCTTGTTCCGCGACAGCGAGAACAGCGCGGAAATTGCCAAGATCTACACCGACGGATCTAAGACGGCGCACGGCTGCGGTGCAGCATATGTAATGCTCGCGAACGGCGAGGAGCTGAGCGTTCACAAAACTCGGCTCGCCGATGAATGCTCAGTATTCCAAGCTGAGGTCGTCGCGATAAACGCGGCAGTCCGCTATCTTCACGACCACATTGGCGTGATTCACAGCTGTGCTGTGATTTCAGATAGCCGGGCTGCACTGTTAGCACTCGCTAACACTCGACGAAAGAGCACCGAGCTCATAAAAGAAACGCGGCGCGGAATCAAATCGCTCCGCGAAGTGATGCGCGTCAGCTTCTACTGGACGCGCGCCCACGTCGGGACGCCGGGAAACGAGCGCGCGGACCAGTTAGCGAAAGAAGCGACGGAGATGAGCAGCGTCACCAACGCCACACCGATGCCGGTGTCCGGGCTACGGCGACTGCTCAAAGAAAACGCGCGCGAATGTTGGGATGAGCGGTGGCAGCGCGCGGAGAATGGCCGCTGGACTCATCAATTTATTCCGTCGGTACGCGTCCGCGGAAAAATAAACCGGCTGGGGAAGGAGGTTACGCAGATCGTAACGAATCACGGCGGATTCGGTGCGTACCTCCACGGTATCGGGAAGCGCGATTACGGCAAGTGTGAATGTGGGACGCTCTGCGATGATGCGGAGCACACGCTCCTGCATTGCAGACTCCATGAGCGCGAGAGAGCAGTCGCCGCAAGGCGGCTTGCTAAGCATGGGCTGTTATGGCCAACGAGCATGGACCAAATTAAACATTTGGCGGATGAAAGCACCTGGTGGGAAGAGTTAACGCGCTTCTCGCTAGGTGTATCTAAACTGGAGGTCTGCCTGGACCGAGAGGCTGTTTTAGGTCGACGGTCCGACGACACAGATGAAGATGACGCCACCACGAGCACGACGAGAGCAACGCCACCGGCGCCGACGGGAGGAAACACCGCCACGATGCCCACGACGAGGCCCGTGCCCGCCAGGGCGCGCCAGCCAAGGAGAACAGCGCCACCAAGAGAGACGAGCAGGAGGCTGGGCGCTACGAAGCATCAGGACGACAACGCCACCGCGCGGTGAAGTGTAGAGACACTAGAAATAGAATAAGCATGTTAGAATAAGTAAGTGGGCAGCATGGGAGTTTTTGTAGGTATACGCCACCAAACGGAGTCCTACCTAGAGCATAAAGCTTTTCTCCCATGATAATGTTAGCGCAGTTCGCTGTAAGTACTACAGTGAATGTACTACAAGTACTGCAGTGAATGTGCTGCTAAAGTAGTGCAGTGAATGCACAAGTTAAAAAAAATGAGCGAGCAATAAGCTCGCTTAAAACTTGGTTAGATTTAGTTACTTTTTTAAGGAAAGGTGCTGGCGTGTCAGCACCTCTGTGTTATAAAGTAGTAATAAGTATGTAAAATAAGTGTATAATAAGCCAATGCGCCTTCTGCGAAGGCAGTAATATAAGTAGATTAAGGAATGTTGTGTGACGGGTTGCCATGACGGTATGTCGATGCGACCCTGGCCATCAGCCCTGCCGGGCGATGTGTTTAAATGAATAAATAATGTCCTAAGTTACGACAGTCGAGCGCGAGCACTCGAAGCGAACAGACGTTCCCCCTCTTTAGCCCCACTACTGAGCGGTGAGCGCTGAGCGCAGTCACAGTGCGAAGCGAGCGGTAACACGAGCGAAGCAACGCTACGGCGTGCAACGCATCTAAGTGCAAAACTAGAACAATTGTGCGTGCGATAAATTGTGAGCGCAAAACAAAAAAAACAAAAACGATGAGTAAGGTGCGTACAACGCGATCTAAAAAGGACGCAAAGGCGACGGTAAGTGCGCGTTCTCCTCCACGGAAACGGTCGCCGTCGCCGAAGACACGGAAACGGTCGCCGTCGCCGAAGACGCGGAAACGGTCGCCGTCGCCGCAGAGTGCGAGTGAGGCGTCGGCGAGTGCACATGAGGCGTCGCCAAGCGGGAGCGAGTCGTCGGCGAGCGGTTACGCAGCGTCGGCGAGGTCCGCGTCGTCGTCAAGCGACGAGAGTGTGGTGGAGGTGCGGGCGGCCTCAACGAAGAAGCCAGTGCGTGCGGTGCGTCGCAATAGTGAGGCAAACGTGACGGTGACGGAAGCCGAAGTGCACGTGACCCCGCGAAAAGCGCCGAAGAAGAAGCTGCGACTGGAAGACACTGACGCAATTGAAGTAGCACCAGGTGGCAGCGTGGAGGCCACGGAGATGCTAACCACAGCGGCACAAAAAATCGCGTCGAGCGGCTCAGCAATGAGCATTGACGAAGAACTCGTGGATGAGTTCCATTTCCTCCACATGGAAATAAACAGGATGGTGCCGAGAAGCGGCGACAAAACGCTGAGGGTTCACGAACGCGAGGAGATTCGCAAGGTGAATCTCCATATGCTCACCAAATTCGGTGAGGCAATCGGCGTGGCGAGAAGCCTGAGAGCCCAACTGGCAGCCGCCGAGAAGAAGCTGGCGGACGCGGAGAAGGCGCCACAAGTAGCGGCGTCGAAGATGACGTACGCAACGGCAGCGGCGGCAGCAAAGCCAGCACAAAAGGCGGCAATCGCGGTGCAGTCGATCGCGAAGAGATCGTTCGCTGAATGCGTTAAGAAGCACGTGGTGATTGTTGCCAGTGAGGACAAGGAGAAGACAAGCGTTGACACGAAGAACACGCTTGTCAAGAGCATCGACCCGACTGCAAGCGGCATCGGGATTCAGAGCGTCAAAATGATCGGCGACGGACGCGTGAAGGTAGTGTGCGCCGAGGCAAAGGACCTGGAGGCCCTCACCACAGCGATCAAGACAAACACCGCGCTGAGGGTCAGGGAAACGCGGCCGGTGCATCCGAGGATAATCATCGACCGCATCCCGAAGGAGCAAGCCGGAGAGGAGTTCATCGAACGCCTCTACAGGAACAACCAGCGATTCGCCGCCGCCGGATGGACGATCGACCGCTTCAAGCAGGAAATCAAGGTCAGTAAAACTTGTAGGCATAACGAGAAATTTAAATCTGTGAGCGTCATCTGCGAGGCGTCGCCCCAGGTGCGCGCTTTGATTTTCGCGGGCGCAATTAAATTCGGTTGGGAGATTGTGTGGGCACGCGACGTCTTCGAGCCCACACAGTGCTACAACTGCTTCGGCATTGGGCACATCGCGCGCGTTTGCAAAAACGCGGTATTATGCGGCCGCTGCGGCGAAGGCGGCCATATATATAAAGACTGCAAAGCAGAGAAGGCATCGTGCATTCTCTGCAAACATGTAAATGCGAAGACCGCGGACGAGGCAAAACACCTCGACACCGCGCACTCGGCGCGATCGATAGCGTGTCCAACGCTTAAAAAAGCGGCGGACGTAATTAAATCGCGAACCGTATATGAATAATGCACCGGGCATTATTAAATTCGCGCAAATTAATTTAAATCGCGGAAGCCCAGCAACCGACGAGCTGGCAAAAATCATGCGGGATGAACAATTGGACATCGCCATTGTTCAAGAGCCGAACGTGCGCGGCGGCAAAATTGCGGGAATAACCGGATGCGAAACGCATTATAACAGCACGTACGCACGCAGTGCTGTTATAATAAACTTAAATGGGGGGTGCCGAGGTCACATGCTGCGTGACATTTCTAACGAATTCGTCACGGTCGTAGAGATTGACACAGGCAGTAAAACGCTTTACTGCGCATCTGTGTACCTCCCGCCGTGGGAAAACAAGAAATATGATCACGTCAAGATCATAAAAGACGTTAAGACGGCACTAGACGTGCTCGCCGGACGCGACTACGTGCTCGCAGGCGACGTGAACGCCAAATCGGATTTATGGGGGTGCGCGTCAAATGACCGACGCGGCAGAATGCTGGCACAGATGTTCGAGGAAACGGGCACCGTTGTTTGTAACAGCGGGGCAATTCCGACATTTGTTGGCCACCGCGGGTGCAGCATCATAGATATCACCACGTGCAACGACCGTATATGGCCGGGGATCGTAAATTGGCGAGTGACTGACAAGCACGTCTTGTCAGATCATAAACTAATACGTTTCGACATAAAACTTGGGGAAAGCCAAGGCGAAATTAGACATGGTACGAACAGGCCAATTTACCGCACCAAGAGCGCGGACTGGCAGCTGTTCGAGGCATGTCTAATGAACAATAGAGAACGCGTCGCGAACGTGATCAGCGGGGCCCGGACGGATGCGGATATCGAGGCAGCGGCAGAGATGCTGCAAACCGCGATGATCGATGCATGCGAAGACGCGATACCGAAGAAACGCGAAACAATTAACCGCGTGCCTTGGTGGACCAAAGAGTTGGACACTCTTAGGAAAACTACGCGTAAGGCAAGACGAAAATACAACGCGTCGCTTGGGAACCCGGTTCTCAAGCACGAATATAAAATCGCGTACTACAAATACAGGAACGCGATACGCGAAACGCGAATCGCGAAATTCAAAGAATTCTGCACCCGCGAATCGAGCAAGGATCCGTGGGGGCGCGCGTACAAAATAATCCGTGGGAAACGCGCGAATTTAGAACTCGCGAACATTAGGAGGCCAGACGGGTCGTACACCCGCAGTACGGAAGAAACGGCTGAGCTATTAATGGGAAAGTTCTTCCCGCATAGCGAGGACGCCGACGACTCCATCGACTGCGGGTCGTGTGATCCGGATGAGAACGTGGTGACCGTCGCGGAAATTAACCGAATAATACGCGGATTAAAATCGAAACGAGCCCCGGGGCTCGACGGCATGAACGCGGACGTCGTCAAGCACGCGGCCAACGTACTCATCAGCGAGATGGTACGGCTAATGGGCGCGTGCGTGAAAGCGGGCGTTTTTCCCGCGGTCTGGAAAACGACATTGGTGCGTTTGATACCAAAGGGCCAAGCCGCGGGAACGGAAAAGAGTTACCGGCCAATATGCTTACTCCCTATAATGGGGAAGCTGCTGGACGGTATACTCACGCGTCGCGTCGAATTTCACGTCGGGCGCGCGATAGACCCGCGACAGTACGGCTTCGTAGCGGGGAAGTCAACGATACACGCAATTAAACACGTAACCGACTACGTGAAAGACGCGCGGGAAAACGGGCTTTATTGCGCGGCCGTGTCACTAGACATTGCGGGCGCGTTTGATAATGCCTGGTGGCCCGCTCTAATGCGAGAGCTAGCGAATGCAGGTTGCCCGTCAAACCTTGCTAAGCTAGCATTAAACTTCCTACGCGGCCGCGTCGCTAGAATGGAAGTCGCGAACCGCGTATACACACGGTGTATAAAAAAGGGATGCCCGCAAGGATCCAAATGTGGACCACTCTTCTGGAAGTTTGTCCACCAGTCGATTTTTCGATTGGAACTTCCAGAGGGGTGCGATATCGTCGCGTACGCGGATGACACCATCTTGCTCGCGAAATCGCGAACTTATAAAGGACTCCGCGAAAAAGTGAACAGCGCTCTAACTACGCTGTCGGGATGGGCGCGGGACGCGAAGCTCACGTTCAACGCCGCGAAAACGGAAGCTCTCTTTTTTGGCACGAAAGCCAAGCAAGAGAGGCCGCGTTTCAAAATGGATGGTGTCATCATACACTGTCACAGCAGCATGAAATACCTCGGCATTTATCTGGACGAGAAACTCGACTACAAAGCACACGTCGAGTATGTGTGTGGTCGAGCGCGGCGAGTCGCGAATCAGCTGCGCGGAGTGTGCAGGCTGACGTGGGGCCTCGGAGCGGACGCGATG
Source organism: Aleochara curtula (assembly GCA_963978815.1). Classification (NCBI taxonomy): domain Eukaryota; kingdom Metazoa; phylum Arthropoda; class Insecta; order Coleoptera; family Staphylinidae; genus Aleochara; species Aleochara curtula. Next base: position 1,823,860 of record OZ022215.1, read on the forward strand.
GCGATAATTTACGAGGGCGCGCTTAAACCCGCGATCACGTACGGCGCCGCGATATGGGGAAGGGGGCTGACTGTCCGCATGCGTCGACAGTTGTACACTGCGCAGCGGCAGGCTGCAATCGGAGCCGCGAACGCGTTTAAAACCGTGTCGACGGAAGCAGCGCTCGTTTTAGGAAACATGCTGCCCGTCGACATAGAGATCGAAAGAGTCGCCAAGGCATGGCACTCAAAAGAAACGGGTCGCGTGATCGGACGCGATACGGCGGTCGAGAAAGGGGTGATTGACACGACTAATCACCCTAACGAGGGCAATCTGTTCTTGTTCCGCGACAGCGAGAACAGCGCGGAAATTGCCAAGATCTACACCGACGGATCTAAGACGGCGCACGGCTGCGGTGCAGCATATGTAATGCTCGCGAACGGCGAGGAGCTGAGCGTTCATAAAACTCGGCTCGCCGATGAATGCTCAGTATTCCAAGCTGAGGTCGTCGCGATAAACGCGGCAGTCCGCTATCTTCACGACCACATTGGCGTGATTCACAGCTGTGCTGTGATTTCAGATAGCCGGGCTGCACTGTTAGCACTCGCTAACACTCGACGAAAGAGCACCGAGCTCATAAAAGAAACGCGGCGCGGAATCAAGTCGCTCCGCGAGGCGATGCGCGTCAGCTTCTACTGGACGCGCGCCCACGTCGGGACGCCGGGAAACGAGCGCGCGGACCAGTTAGCGAAAGAAGCGACAGAGATGAGCAGCGTCACCAACGCCACACCGATGCCGGTGTCCGGGCTACGGCGACTGCTCAAAGAAAACGCGCGCGAATGTTGGGATGAGCGGTGGCAGCGCGCGGAGAATGGCCGCTGGACTCATCAATTTATTCCGTCGGTACGCGCCCGCGGAAAAATAAACCGGCTGGGGAAGGAGGTTACGCAGATCGTAACGAATCACGGCGGATTCGGTGCGTACCTCCACGGTATCGGGAAGCGCGATTACGGCAAGTGTGAATGTGGGACGCTCTGCGATGATGCGGAGCACACGCTCCTGCATTGCAGACTCCATGAGCGCGAGAGAGCAGTCGCCGCAAGGCGGCTTGCTAAGCATGGGCTGTTATGGCCAACGAGCATGGACCAAATTAAACATTTGGCGGATGAAAGCACCTGGTGGGAAGAGTTAACGCGCTTCTCGCTAGGTGTATCTAAACTGGAGGTCTGCCTGGACCGAGAGGCTGTTTTAGGTCGACGGTCCGACGACACAGATGAAGATGACGCCACCACGAGCACGACGAGAGCAACGCCACCGGCGCCGACGGGAGGAAACACCGCCACGATGCCCACGACGAGGCCCGTGCCCGCCAGGGCGCGCCAGCCAAGGAGAACAGCGCCACCAAGAGAGACGAGCAGGAGGCTGGGCGCTACGAAGCATCAGGACGACAACGCCACCGCGCGGTGAAGTGTAGAGACACTAGAAATAGAATAAGCATGTTAGAATAAGTAAGTGGGCAGCATGGGAGTTTTTGTAGGTATACGCCACCAAACGGAGTCCTACCTAGAGCATAAAGCTTTTCTCCCATGATAATGTTAGCGCAGTTCGCTGTAAGTACTACAGTGAATGTACTACAAGTACTGCAGTGAATGTGCTGCTAAAGTAGTGCAGTGAATGCACAAGTTAAAAAAAATGAGCGAGCAATAAGCTCGCTTAAACTTGGTTAGATTTAGTTACTTTTTTAAGGAAAGGTGCTGGCGTGTCAGCACCTCTGTGTTATAAAGTAGTAATAAGTATGTAAAATAAGTGTATAATAAGCCAATGCGCCTTCTGCGAAGGCAGTAATATAAGTAGATTAAGGAATGTTGTGTGACGGGTTGCCATGACGGTATGTCGATGCGACCCTGGCCGTCAGCCCTGCCGGGCGATGTGTTTAAATGAATAAATAATGTCCTAAGTTACGTCGAGCGCGAGCACTCGAAGCGAACAGACGTTCCCCCTCTTTAGCCCCACTACTGAGCGGTGAGCGCTGAGCGCAGTCACAGTGCGAAGCGAGCGGTAACACGAGCGAAGCAACGCTACGGCGTGCAACGCATCTAAGTGCAAAACAAGAAACAATTGTGCGTGCGATAAATTGTGAGCGCAAACAAAAACAAAAAAACGATGAGTAAGGTGCGTACAACGCGATCTAAAAAGGACGCAAAGGCGACGGTAAGTGCGCGTTCTCCTCCACGGAAACGGTCGCCGTCGCCGAAGACACGGAAACGGTCGCCGTCGCCGAAGACGCGGAAACGGTCACCGTCACCGCAGAGTGCGAGTGAGGCGTCGGCGAGTGCACATGAGGCGTCGCCAAGCGGGAGTGAGTCGTCGGCGAGCGGTTACGTAGCGTCGGCGAGGTCCGCGTCGTCGTCAAGCGACGAGAGTGTGGTGGAGGTGCGGGCGGCCTCAACGAAGAAGCCAGTGCGTGCGGTGCGTCGCAATAGTGAGGCAAACGTGATGGTGACGGAAGCCGAAGTGCACGTGACCCCGCGAAAAGCGCCGAAGAAGAAGCTGCGACTGGAGAACACTGACGCAATTGAAGTAGCACCAGGTGGCAGCGTGGAGGCCACGGAGATGGTAACCACAGCGGCACAAAAAATCGCGTCGAGCGGCTCAGCAATGAGCATTGACGAAGAACTCGTGGATGAGTTCCATTTCCTCCACATGGAAATAAACAGGATGGTGCCGAGAAGCGGCGACAAAACGCTGAGGGTACATGAACGCGAGGAGATTCGCAAGGTGAATCTCCATATGCTCACCAAATTCGGTGAGGCAATCGGCGTGGCGAGAAGCCTGAGAGCCCAACTGGCAGCCGCCGAGAAGAAGCTGGCGGACGCGGAGAAGGCGCCACAAGTAGCGGCGTCGAAGATGACGTACGCAACGGCAGCGGCGGCAGCAAAGCCAGCACAAAAGGCGGCAATCGCGGTGCAGTCGATCGCGAAGAGATCGTTCGCTGAATGCGTTAAGAAGCACGTGGTGATTGTTGCCAGTGAGGACAAGGAGAAGACAAGCGTTGACACGAAGAACACGCTTGTCAAGAGCATCGACCCGACTGCAAGCGGCATCGGGATTCAGAGCGTCAAAATGATCGGCGACGGACGCGTGAAGGTTGTGTGCGCCGAGGCAAAGGACCTGGAGGCCCTCACCACAGCGATCAAGACAAACACCGCGCTGAGGGTCAGGGAAACGCGGCCGGTGCATCCGAGGATAATCATCGACCGCATCCCGAAGGAGCAAGCCGGAGAGGAGTTCATCGAACGCCTCTACAGGAACAACCAGCGATTCGCCGCCGCCGGATGGACGATCGACCGCTTCAAGCAGGAAATCAAGGTCAGTAAAACTTGTAGGCATAACGAGAAATTTAAATCTGTGAGCGTCATCTGCGAGGCGTCGCCCCAGGTGCGCGCTTTGATTTTCGCGGGCGCAATTAAATTCGGTTGGGAGATTGTGTGGGCACGCGACGTCTTCGAGCCCACACAGTGCTACAACTGCTTCGGCATTGGGCACATCGCGCGCGTTTGCAAAAACGCGGTATTATGCGGCCGCTGCGGCGAAGGCGGCCATATATATAAAGACTGCAAAGCAGAGAAGGCATCGTGCATTCTCTGCAAGCATGTAAATGCGAAGACCGCGGACGAGGCAAAACACCTCGACACCGCGCACTCGGCGCGATCGATAGCGTGTCCAACGCTTAAAAAAGCGGCGGACGTAATTAAATCGCGAACCGTATATGAATAATGCACCGGGCATTATTAAATTCGCGCAAATTAATTTAAATCGCGGAAGCCCAGCAACCGACGAGCTGGCAAAAATCATGCGGGATGAACAATTGGACATCGCCATTGTTCAAGAGCCGAACGTGCGCGGCGGCAAAATTGCGGGAATAACCGGATGCGAAACGCATTATAACAGCACGTACGCACGCAGTGCTGTTATAATAAACTTAAATGGGGGGTGCCGAGGTCACATGCTGCGTGACATTTCTAACGAATTCGTCACGGTCGTAGAGATTGACACAGGCAGTAAAACGCTTTACTGCGCATCTGTGTACCTCCCGCCGTGGGAAAACAAGAAATATGATCACGTCAAGATCATAAAAGACGTTAAGACGGTACTAAACGTGCTCGCCGGACGCGACTACGTGCTCGCAGGCGACGTGAACGCCAAATCAGATTTATGGGGGTGCGCGTCAAATGACCGACGCGGCAGAATGCTGGCACAGATGTTCGAGGAAACGGGCACCGTTGTTTGTAACAGCGGGGCAATTCCGACATTTGTTGGCCACCGCGGGTGCAGCATCATAGATATTACCACGTGCAACGACCGTATATGGCCGGGGATCGTAAATTGGCGAGTGACTGACAAGCACGTCTTGTCAGATCATAAACTAATACGTTTCGACATAAAACTTGGGGAAAGCCAAGGCAAAATTAGACATGGTACGAACAGGCCAATTTACCGCACCGCGAGCGCGGACTGGCAGCTGTTCGAGGCATGTCTAATGAACAATAGAGAACGCGTCGCGAACGTGATCAGCGGGGCCCGGACGGATGCGGATATCGAGGCAGCGGCAGAGATGCTGCAAACCGCGATGATCGATGCATGTGAAGACGCGATACCGAAGAAACGCGAAACAATTAACCGCGTGCCTTGGTGGACCAAAGAGTTGGACACTCTTAGGAAAACTACGCGTAAGGCAAGACGAAAATACAACGCGTCGCTTGGGAACCCGGTTCTCAAGCACGAATATAAAATCGCGTACTACAAATACAGGAACGCGATACGCGAAACGCGAATCGCGAAATTCAAAGAATTCTGCACCCGCGAATCGAGTAAGGATCCGTGGGGGCGCGCGTACAAAATAATCCGCGGGAAACGCGCGAATTTAGAACTCGCGAACATAAGGAGGCCAGACGGGTCGTACACCCGCAGTACGGAAGAAACGGCTGAACTATTAATGGGAAAGTTCTTCCCGCATAGCGATGACGCCGACGACTCCATCGACTGCGGGTCGTGTGATCCGGATGAGAACGTGGTGACCGTCGCGGAAATTAACCGAATAATACGCGGATTAAAATCGAAACGAGCCCCGGGGCTCGACGGCATGAACGCGGACGTCGTCAAGCACGCGGCCAACGTACTCATCAGCGAGATGGTACGGCTAATGGGCGCGTGCGTGAAAGCGGGCGTTTTTCCCGCGGTCTGGAAAACGACATTGGTGCGTTTGATACCAAAGGGCCAAGCCGCGGGAACGGAAAAGAGTTACCGGCCAATATGCTTACTCCCTATAATGGGGAAGCTGCTGGACGGTATACTCACGCGTCGCGTCGAATTCCACGTCGGGCGCGCGATAGACCCGCGACAGTACGGCTTCGTAGCGGGGAAGTCAACGATACACGCAATTAAACACGTAACCGACTACGTGAAAGACGCGCGGGAAAACGGGCTTTATTGCGCGGCCGTGTCACTAGACATTGCGGGCGCGTTTGATAATGCCTGGTGGCCCGCTCTAATGCGAGAGCTAGCGAATGCAGGTTGCCCGTCAAACCTTGCTAAGCTAGCATTAAACTTCCTACGCGGCCGCGTCGCTAGAATGGAAGTCGCGAACCGCGTGTACACACGGTGTATAAAAAAGGGATGCCCGCAAGGATCCAAATGTGGACCACTCTTCTGGAAGTTTGTCCACCAGTCGATTTTTCGATTGGAACTTCCAGAGGGGTGCGATATCGTCGCGTACGCGGATGACACCATCTTGCTCGCGAAATCGCGAACTTATAAAGGACTCCGCGAAAAAGTGAACAGCGCTCTAACCACGCTGTCGGGATGGGCGCGGGACGCGAAGCTCACGTTCAACGCCGCGAAAACGGAAGCTCTCTTTTTTGGCACGAAAGTCAAGCAAGAGAGGCCGCGTTTCAAAATGGATGGTGTCATCATACACTGTCACAGCAGCATGAAATACCTCGGCATTTATCTGGACGAGAAACTCGACTACAAAGCACACGTCGAGTATGTGTGTGGTCGAGCGCGGCGAGTCGCGAATCAGCTGCGCGGAGTGTGCAGGCTGACGTGGGGCCTCGGAGCAGACGCGATGGCGATAATTTACGAGGGCGCGCTTAAACCCGCGATCACGTACGGCGCCGCGATATGGGGAAGGGGGCTGACTGTCCGCATGCGTCGACAGTTGTACACTGCGCAGCGGCAGGCTGCAATCGGAGCCGCGAACGCGTTTAAAACCGTGTCGACGGAAGCAGCGCTCGTTTTAGGAAACATGCTGCCCGTCGACATAGAGATCGAAAGAGTCGCCAAGGCATGGCACTCAAAAGAAACGGGTCGCGTGATCGGACGCGATACGGCGGTCGAGAAAGGGGTGATTGACACGACTAATCACCCTAACGAGGGCAATCTGTTCTTGTTCCGCGACAGCGAGAACAGCGCGGAAATTGCCAAGATCTACACCGACGGATCTAAGACGGCGCACGGCTGCGGTGCAGCATATGTAATGCTCGCGAACGGCGAGGAGCTGAGCGTTCATAAAACTCGGCTCGCCGATGAATGCTCAGTATTCCAAGCTGAGGTCGTCGCGATAAACGCGGCAGTCCGCTATCTTCACGACCACATTGGCGTGATTCACAGCTGTGCTGTGATTTCAGATAGCCGGGCTGCACTGTTAGCACTCGCTAACACTCGACGAAAGAGCACCGAGCTCATAAAAGAAACGCGGCGCGGAATCAAGTCGCTCCGCGAGGCGATGCGCGTCAGCTTCTACTGGACGCGCGCCCACGTCGGGACGCCGGGAAACGAGCGCGCGGACCAGTTAGCGAAAGAAGCGACAGAGATGAGCAGCGTCACCAACGCCACACCGATGCCGGTGTCCGGGCTACGGCGACTGCTCAAAGAAAACGCGCGCGAATGTTGGGATGAGCGGTGGCAGCGCGCGGAGAATGGCCGCTGGACTCATCAATTTATTCCGTCGGTACGCGTCCGCGGAAAAATAAACCGGCTGGGGAAGGAGGTTACGCAGATCGTAACGAATCACGGCGGATTCGGTGCGTACCTCCACGGTATCGGGAAGCGCGATTACGGCAAGTGTGAATGTGGGACGCTCTGCGATGATGCGGAGCACACGCTCCTGCATTGCAGACTCCATGAGCGCGAGAGAGCAGTCGCCGCAAGGCGGCTTGCTAAGCATGGGCTGTTATGGCCAACGAGCATGGACCAAATTAAACATTTGGCGGATGAAAGCACCTGGTGGGAAGAGTTAACGCGCTTCTCGCTAGGTGTATCTAAACTGGAGGTCTGCCTGGACCGAGAGGCTGTTTTAGGTCGACGGTCCGACGACACAGATGAAGATGACGCCACCACGAGCACGACGAGAGCAACGCCACCGGCGCCGACGGGAGGAAACACCGCCACGATGCCCACGACGAGGCCCGTGCCCGCCAGGGCGCGCCAGCCAAGGAGAACAGCGCCACCAAGAGAGACGAGCAGGAGGCTGGGCGCTACGAAGCATCAGGACGACAACGCCACCGCGCGGTGAAGTGTAGAGACACTAGAAATAGAATAAGCATGTTAGAATAAGTAAGTGGGCAGCATGGGAGTTTTTGTAGGTATACGCCACCAAACGGAGTCCTACCTAGAGCATAAAGCTTTTCTCCCATGATAATGTTAGCGCAGTTCGCTGTAAGTACTACAGTGAATGTACTACAAGTACTGCAGTGAATGTGCTGCTAAAGTAGTGCAGTGAATGCACAAGTTAAAAAAATGAGCGAGCAATAAGCTCGCTTAAACTTGGTTAGATTTAGTTACTTTCTTAAGGAAAGGTGCTGGCGTGTCAGCACCTCTGTGTTATAAAGTAGTAATAAGTATGTAAAATAAGTGTATAATAAGCCAATGCGCCTTCTGCGAAGGCAGTAAATATAAGTAGATTAAGGAATGTTGTGTGACGGGTTGCCATGACAGTATGTCGATGCGACCCTGGCCATCAGCCCTGCCGGGCGATGTGTTTAAACGAATAAATAATGTCCTAAGTTACGGGAGTCGAGCGCGAGCACTCGAAGCGATCAGACGTTCCCCCTCTCTACTCCCACTAGTGAGCGGTGAGCGCTAAGCGCAGTATCGAGCAAGCAGCGAGCGGTAACACAGCGGAGCAGCGCTACGGCGTGCGACGCATAAAAATAAGTGAGCATATTAACTTGGTGTGCGGAGTGCGAAATAAAAACAAAACAATGAGCAAAGTGCGTGCAACGTGTGACAAAAAAGACGCTAAGGCGAAAACAAAGCCACGCGCTAAACGCGACGCTTCCACGTCAGGAAGCGAAAGCGGACGCGAGTCGTCGTCGGCGTCGGCGTCGGGATACGATAGTGTGGTGGAGGTGCCGGCATCCTCAATGAAGAGGACGACACGACAGGGAAGTGACGCGCACGTAGTGACGGTGGAAGCCATAGTGCACGCGCCGCAGAAGAAGGCGGCCAGCGCGCCGACCGAAAAAACGGCGAAGTCTTCGAAGAAGGCAAAGGCGAGTGAAACCGCGCCCGAAGACGAGACCGTGTCCGCAGAGGAAGAAGAAGTGACGAAGAAGGCAGCCGGCAAACGAAGTGCACCAATTGCCACAAGCGTGGACGAGGAACTCATTAATGAGTTCCACGCCATGCACATGGCAATTAACAAGATGGTGCCAAAAGGTTCCAAAACAATAAAAGTGGAAGACCGCGCGAAAGTCCGCCTCATTAACTTGAGGATGCTCACCAAGTTTGGTGAAGCGCTTGGTGTGGCGAGGAGCCTAAAGTCGCAGCTGGATGCAGCGCAGAAAGAGCTGGCTCTAGCGAGAAGCGCGCCGCAACAGGAAACGACAAGAATGTCGTATGCAACGGCGGCGGCTGCCAGACAGCCAGCCCAGAAAGCGGCGATCACGGTGCAAGCGATCGCCAAGAAGACGTTTGCGGAGTGCGTAAAAAAGCACACCGTGATCATCGCCAACGAGGACAAGGAGATGACAAGCGTGGACACGAAGAACACGCTTGTCCAGAGCATCGACCCGATGGCCAGCGGCATAGGAATCCAGAGCGTGAAGATGATCGGCGAGGGACGCGTAAAGATTGTCTGCGCCGAGAAGAAGGACTTGGAAGCGCTAACGACGGCAATCAAGGCCAACACGACGCTGCAAGTGAGAGAGACCCGCCCGGTGCGCCCGCGCATCATCATCGACCGCATCCCGAAGGACCAGGCTGGAGATGGCTTCGTCGAGCGCCTCTACAGCAACAACGGAAGGTTCGCCGCTGCTGGATGGACGGCCGACCGATTCAAACAGGAAGTAAAGGTGAGTCGCACGTGTAGAGCTAGCGATAAATTTAAATCGGTTAGTGTAGTTTGTGAAGCGTCTCCTCAGGCGCGCGCGCTAATATTCGCGGGGGCCGTAAAATACGGATGGGAAATCGTGTGGCCGCGCGACATCTTCGCGCCCACACAATGCTATAACTGTTTCGGTATTGGGCATATCGCGCGCGTTTGCAAAAGCGCGGTATTATGCGGCCGCTGCGGCGAAGGCGGCCACATATTTAAGGATTGCAAGGCAGAGAAGGCATCGTGCATTCTCTGCAAAAAGGTTAACGCGAAAACCGCGGATGAAGCGAAACACATCGATATCGCGCACTCTGCGCGATCGATGGAATGCCCGACGCTTAAGAAAGCAGCGGATGTAATTAAATCGCGAACCGTCTATGAGTAATGCACCGGGCATTATTAAATTCGCGCAGATCAATCTCAATCGCGGAAGCCCAGCAACCGACGAGCTGGCAAAATTAATGCGCGATGAACAATTGGACGTAGCCATTGTTCAAGAGCCGAACGTGCGCGGCGGCAAAATTGCGGGAATAACCGGATGCGAAACGCATTATAACAGCACGTACGCACGCAGTGCTGTTATAATAAACTTAAATGGGGGGTGCCGAGGTCACATGCTGCGTGACATCTCTAACGAATTCGTCACGGTCGTAGAGATTGACACAGGCAGTAAAACGCTTTACTGCGCATCTGTGTACCTCCCGCCGTGGGAAAACAAGAAATATGATCACGTCAAGATCATAAAAGACGTTAAGACGGTACTAAACGTGCTCGCCGGACGCGACTACGTGCTCGCAGGCGACGTGAACGCCAAATCAGATTTATGGGGGTGCGCGTCAAATGACCGACGCGGCAGAATGCTGGCACAGATGTTCGAGGAAACGGGCACCGTTGTTTGTAACAGCGGGGCAATTCCGACATTTGTTGGCCACCGCGGGTGCAGCATCATAGATATTACCACGTGCAACGACCGTATATGGCCGGGGATCGTAAATTGGCGAGTGACTGACAAGCACGTCTTGTCAGATCATAAACTAATACGTTTCGACATAAAACTTGGGGAAAGCCAAGGCGAAATTAGACATGGTACGAACAGGCCAATTTACCGCACCGCGAGCGCGGACTGGCAGCTGTTCGAGGCATGTCTAATGAACAATAGAGAACGCGTCGCGAACGTGATCAGCGGGGCCCGGACGGATGCGGATATCGAGGCAGCGGCAGAGATGCTGCAAACCGCGATGATCGATGCATGTGAAGACGCGATACCGAAGAAACGCGAAACAATTAACCGCGTGCCTTGGTGGACCAAAGAGTTGGACACTCTTAGGAAAACTACGCGTAAGGCAAGACGAAAATACAACGCGTCGCTTGGGAACCCGGTTCTCAAGCACGAATATAAAACCGCGTACTACAAATACAGGAACGCGATACGCGAAACGCGAATCGCGAAATTCAAAGAATTCTGCACCCGCGAATCGAGTAAGGATCCGTGGGGGCGCGCGTACAAAATAATCCGCGGGAAACGCGCGAATTTAGAACTCGCGAACATAAGGAGGCCAGACGGGTCGTACACCCGCAGTACGGAAGAAACGGCTGAACTATTAATGGGAAAGTTCTTCCCGCATAGCGATGACGCCGACGACTCCATCGACTGCGGGTCGTGTGATCCGGATGAGAACGTGGTGACCGTCGCGGAAATTAACCGAATAATACGCGGATTAAAATCGAAACGAGCCCCGGGGCTCGACGGCATGAACGCGGACGTCGTCAAGCACGCGGCCAACGTACTCATCAGCGAGATGGTACGGCTAATGGGCGCGTGCGTGAAAGCGGGCGTTTTTCCCGCGGTCTGGAAAACGACATTGGTGCGTTTGATACCAAAGGGCCAAGCCGCGGGAACGGAAAAGAGTTACCGGCCAATATGCTTACTCCCTATAATGGGGAAGCTGCTGGACGGTATACTCACGCGTCGCGTCGAATTCCACGTCGGGCGCGCGATAGACCCGCGACAGTACGGCTTCGTAGCGGGGAAGTCAACCATACACGCAATTAAACACGTAACCGACTACGTGAAAGACGCGCGGGAAAACGGGCTCTATTGCGCGGCCGTGTCACTAGACATTGCGGGCGCGTTTGATAATGCCTGGTGGCCCGCTCTAATGCGAGAGCTAGCGAATGCAGGTTGCCCGTCAAACCTTGCTAAGCTAGCATTAAACTTCCTACGCGGCCGCGTCGCGAGAATGGAAGTCGCGAACCGCGTATACACACGGTGTATAAAAAAGGGATGCCCGCAAGGATCCAAATGTGGACCACTCTTCTGGAAGTTTGTCCACCAGTCGATTTTTCGATTGGAACTTCCAGAGGGGTGCGATATCGTCGCGTACGCGGATGACACCATCTTGCTCGCGAAATCGCGAACTTATAAAGGACTCCGCGAAAAAGTGAACAGCGCTCTAACTACGCTGTCGGGATGGGCGCGGGACGCGAAGCTCACGTTCAACGCCGCGAAAACGGAAGCTCTCTTTTTTGGCACGAAAGTCAAGCAAGAGAGGCCGCGTTTCAAAATGGATGGTGTCATCATACACTGTCACAGCAGCATGAAATACCTCGGCATTTATCTGGACGAGAAACTCGACTACAAAGCACACGTCGAGTATGTGTGTGGTCGAGCGCGGCGAGTCGCGAATCAGCTGCGCGGAGTGTGCAGGCTGACGTGGGGCCTCGGAGCGGACGCGATGGCGATAATTTACGAGGGCGCGCTTAAACCCGCGATCACGTACGGCGCCGCGATATGGGGAAGGGGGCTGACTGTCCGCATGCGTCGACAGTTGTACACTGCGCAGCGGCAGGCTGCAATCGGAGCCGCGAACGCGTTTAAAACCGTGTCGACGGAAGCAGCGCTCGTTTTAGGAAACATGCTGCCCGTCGACATAGAGATCGAAAGAGTCGCCAAGGCATGGCACTCAAAAGAAACGGGTCGCGTGATCGGACGCGATACGGCGGTCGAGAAAGGGGTGATTGACACGACTAATCACCCTAACGAGGGCAATCTGTTCTTGTTCCGCGACAGCGAGAACAGCGCGGAAATTGCCAAGATCTACACCGACGGATCTAAGACGGCGCACGGCTGCGGTGCAGCATATGTAATGCTCGCGAACGGCGAGGAGCTGAGCGTTCACAAAACTCGGCTCGCCGATGAATGCTCAGTATTCCAAGCTGAGGTCGTCGCGATAAACGCGGCAGTCCGCTATCTTCACGACCACATTGGCGTGATTCACAGCTGTGCTGTGATTTCAGATAGCCGGGCTGCACTGTTAGCACTCGCTAACACTCGACGAAAGAGCACCGAGCTCATAAAAGAAACGCGGCGCGGAATCAAATCGCTCCGCGAAGTGATGCGCGTCAGCTTCTACTGGACGCGCGCCCACGTCGGGACGCCGGGAAACGAGCGCGCGGACCAGTTAGCGAAAGAAGCGACGGAGATGAGCAGCGTCACCAACGCCACACCGATGCCGGTGTCCGGGCTACGGCGACTGCTCAAAGAAAACGCGCGCGAATGTTGGGATGAGCGGTGGCAGCGCGCGGAGAATGGCCGCTGGACTCATCAATTTATTCCGTCGGTACGCGTCCGCGGAAAAATAAACCGGCTGGGGAAGGAGGTTACGCAGATCGTAACGAATCACGGCGGATTCGGTGCGTACCTCCACGGTATCGGGAAGCGCGATTACGGCAAGTGTGAATGTGGGACGCTCTGCGATGATGCGGAGCACACGCTCCTGCATTGCAGACTCCATGAGCGCGAGAGAGCAGTCGCCGCAAGGCGGCTTGCTAAGCATGGGCTGTTATGGCCAACCAGCATGGACCAAATTAAACATTTGGCGGATGAAAGCACCTGGTGGGAAGAGTTAACGCGCTTCTCGCTAGGTGTATCTAAACTGGAGGTCTGCCTGGACCGAGAGGCTGTTTTAGGTCGACGGTCCGACGACACAGATGAAGATGACGCCACCACGAGCACGACGAGAGCAACGCCACCGGCGCCGACGGGAGGAAACACCGCCACGATGCCCACGACGAGGCCCGTGCCCGCCAGGGCGCGCCAGCCAAGGAGAACAGCGCCACCAAGAGAGACGAGCAGGAGGCTGGGCGCTACGAAGCATCAGGACGACAACGAAATAGAATAAGCATGTTAGAATAAGTAAGTGGGCAGCATGGGAGTTTTTGTAGGTATACGCCACCAAACGGAGTCCTACCTAGAGCATAAAGCTTTTCTCCCATGATAATGTTAGCGCAGTTCGCTGTAAGTACTACAGTGAATGTACTACAAGTACTGCAGTGAATGTGCTGCTAAAGTAGTGCAGTGAATGCACAAGTTAAAAAAATGAGCGAGCAATAAGCTCGCTTAAACTTGGTTAGATTTAGTTACTTTCTTAAGGAAAGGTGCTGGCGTGTCAGCACCTCTGTGTTATAAAGTAGTAATAAGTATGTAAAATAAGTGTATAATAAGCCAATGCGCCTTCTGCGAAGGCAGTAAATATAAGTAGATTAAGGAATGTGTGTGACGGGTTGCCATGACAGTATGTCGATGCGACCCTGGCCATCAGCCCTGCCGGGCGATGTGTTTAAACGAATAAATAATGTCCTAAGTTACGGGACAGTCGAGCGCGAGCACTCGAAGCGAACAGACGTTCCCCCTCTTTAGCCCCACTACTGAGCGGTGAGCGCTGAGCGCAGTCACAGTGCGAAGCGAGCGGTAACACGAGCGAAGCAACGCTACGGCGTGCAACGCATCTAAGTGCAAAACAAGAAACAATTGTGCGTGCGATAAATTGTGAGCGCAAACAAAAACAAAAAACGATGAGTAAGGTGCGTACATCGCGATCTAAAAAGGACGCAAAGGCGACGGTAAGTGCGCGTTCTCCTCCACGGAAACGGTCGGCGTCGCCGAAGACACGGAAACGGTCGCCGTCGCCGAAGACGCGGAAACGGTCACCGTCACCGCAGAGTGCGAGTGAGGCGTCGGCGAGTGCACATGAGGCGTCGCCAAGCGGGAGTGAGTCGTCGGCGAGCGGTTACGTAGCGTCGGCGAGGTCCGCGTCGTCGTCAAGCGACGAGAGTGTGGTGGAGGTGCGGGCGGCCTCAACGAAGAAGCCAGTGCGTGCGGTGCGTCGCAATAGTGAGGCAAACGTGACGGTGACGGAAGCCGAAGTGCACGTGACCCCGCGAAAAGCGCCGAAGAAGAAGCTGCGACTGGAGAACACTGACGCAATTGAAGTAGCACCAGGTGGCAGCGTGGAGGCCACGGAGATGGTAACCACAGCGGCACAAAAAATCGCGTCGAGCGGCTCAGCAATGAGCATTGACGAAGAACTCGTGGATGAGTTCCATTTCCTCCACATGGAAATAAACAGGATGGTGCCGAGAAGCGGCGACAAAACGCTGAGGGTACATGAACGCGAGGAGATTCGCAAGGTGAATCTCCATATGCTCACCAAATTCGGTGAGGCAATCGGCGTGGCGAGAAGCCTGAGAGCCCAACTGGCAGCCGCCGAGAAGAAGCTGGCGGACGCGGAGAAGGCGCCACAAGTAGCGGCGTCGAAGATGACGTACGCAACGGCAGCGGCGGCAGCAAAGCCAGCACAAAAGGCGGCAATCGCGGTGCAGTCGATCGCGAAGAGATCGTTCGCTGAATGCGTTAAGAAGCACGTGGTGATTGTTGCCAGTGAGGACAAGGAGAAGACAAGCGTTGACACGAAGAACACGCTTGTCAAGAGCATCGACCCGACTGCAAGCGGCATCGGGATTCAGAGCGTCAAAATGATCGGCGACGGACGCGTGAAGGTTGTGTGCGCCGAGGCAAAGGACCTGGAGGCCCTCACCACAGCGATCAAGACAAACACCGCGCTGAGGGTCAGGGAAACGCGGCCGGTGCATCCGAGGATAATCATCGACCGCATCCCGAAGGAGCAAGCCGGAGAGGAGTTCATCGAACGCCTCTACAGGAACAACCAGCGATTCGCCACCGCCGGATGGACGATCGACCGCTTCAAGCAGGAAATCAAGGTCAGTAAAACTTGTAGGCATAACGAGAAATTTAAATCTGTGAGCGTCATCTGCGAGGCGTCGCCCCAGGTGCGCGCTTTGATTTTCGCGGGCGCAATTAAATTCGGTTGGGAGATTGTGTGGGCACGCGACGTCTTCGAGCCCACACAGTGCTACAACTGCTTCGGCATTGGGCACATCGCGCGCGTTTGCAAAAACGCGGTATTATGCGGCCGCTGCGGCGAAGGCGGCCATATATATAAAGACTGCAAAGCAGAGAAGGCATCGTGCATTCTCTGCAAGCATGTAAATGCGAAGACCGCGGACGAGGCAAAACACCTCGACACCGCGCACTCGGCGCGATCGATAGCGTGTCCAACGCTTAAAAAAGCGGCGGACGTAATTAAATCGCGAACCGTATATGAATAATGCACCGGGCATTATTAAATTCGCGCAAATTAATTTAAATCGCGGAAGCCCAGCAACCGACGAGCTGGCAAAAATCATGCGGGATGAACAATTGGACATCGCCATTGTTCAAGAGCCGAACGTGCGCGGCGGCAAAATTACGGGAATAACCGGATGCGAAACGCATTATAACAGCACGTACGCACGCAGTGCTGTTATAATAAACTTAAATGGGGGGTGCCGAGGTCACATGCTGCGTGACATTTCTAACGAATTCGTCACGGTCGTAGAGATTGACACAGGCAGTAAAACGCTTTACTGCGCATCTGTGTACCTCCCGCCGTGGGAAAACAAGAAATATGATCACGTCAAGATCATAAAAGACGTTAAGACGGCACTAGACGTGCTCGCCGGACGCGACTACGTGCTCGCAGGCGACGTGAACGCCAAATCGGATTTATGGGGGTGCGCGTCAAATGACCGACGCGGCAGAATGCTGGCACAGATGTTCGAGGAAACGGGCACCGTTGTTTGTAACAGCGGGGCAATTCCGACATTTGTTGGCCACCGCGGGTGCAGCATCATAGATATCACCACGTGCAACGACCGTATATGGCCGGGGATCGTAAATTGGCGAGTGACTGACAAGCACGTCTTGTCAGATCATAAACTAATACGTTTCGACATAAAACTTGGGGAAAGCCAAGGCGAAATTAGACATGGTACGAACAGGCCAATTTACCGCACCAAGAGCGCGGACTGGCAGCTGTTCGAGGCATGTCTAATGAACAATAGAGAACGCGTCGCGAACGTGATCAGCGGGGCCCGGACGGATGCGGATATCGAGGCAGCGGCAGAGATGCTGCAAACCGCGATGATCGATGCATGCGAAGACGCGATACCGAAGAAACGCGAAACAATTAACCGCGTGCCTTGGTGGACCAAAGAGTTGGACACTCTTAGGAAAACTACGCGTAAGGCAAGACGAAAATACAACGCGTCGCTTGGGAACCCGGTTCTCAAGCACGAATATAAAATCGCGTACTACAAATACAGGAACGCGATACGCGAAACGCGAATCGCGAAATTCAAAGAATTCTGCACCCGCGAATCGAGTAAGGATCCGTGGGGGCGCGCGTACAAAATAATCCGCGGGAAACGCGCGAATTTAGAACTCGCGAACATAAGGAGGCCAGACGGGTCGTACACCCGCAGTACGGAAGAAACGGCTGAGCTATTAATGGGAAAGTTTTTCCCGCATAGCGAGGACGCCGACGACTCCATCGACTGCGGGTCGTGTGATCCGGATGAGAACGTGGTGACCGTCGCGGAAATTAACCGAATAATACGCGGATTAAAATCGAAACGAGCCCCGGGGCTCGACGGCATGAACGCGGACGTCGTCAAGCACGCGGCCAACGTACTCAGCAGCGAGATGGTACGGCTAATGGGCGCGTGCGTGAAAGCGGGCGTTTTTCCCGCGGTCTGGAAAACGACATTGGTGCGTTTGATACCAAAGGGCCAAGCCGCGGGAACGGAAAAGAGTTACCGGCCAATATGCTTACTCCCTATAATGGGGAAGCTGCTGGACGGTATACTCACGCGTCGCGTCGAATTCCACGTCGGGCGCGCGATAGACCCGCGACAGTACGGCTTCGTAGCGGGGAAGTCAACCATACACGCAATTAAACACGTAACCGACTACGTGAAAGACGCGCGGGAAAACGGGCTTTATTGCGCGGCCGTGTCACTAGACATTGCGGGCGCGTTTGATAATGCCTGGTGGCCCGCTCTAATGCGAGAGCTAGCGAATGCAGGTTGCCCGTCAAACCTTGCTAAGCTAGCATTAAACTTCCTACGCGGCCGCGTCGCGAGAATGGAAGTCGCGAACCGCGTATACACACGGTGTATAAAAAAGGGATGCCCGCAAGGATCCAAATGTGGACCACTCTTCTGGAAGTTTGTCCACCAGTCGATTTTTCGATTGGAACTTCCAGAGGGGTGCGATATCGTCGCGTACGCGGATGACACCATCTTGCTCGCGAAATCGCGAACTTATAAAGGACTCCGCGAAAAAGTGAACAGCGCTCTAACTACGCTGTCGGGATGGGCGCGGGACGCGAAGCTCACGTTCAACACCGCGAAAACGGAAGCTCTCTTTTTTGGCACGAAAGTCAAGCAAGAGAGGCCGCGTTTCAAAATGGATGGTGTCATCATACACTGTCACAGCAGCATGAAATACCTCGGCATTTATCTGGACGAGAAACTCGACTACAAAGCACACGTCGAGTATGTGTGTGGTCGAGCGCGGCGAGTCGCGAATCAGCTGCGCGGAGTGTGCAGGCTGACGTGGGGCCTCGGAGCGGACGCGATGGCGATAATTTACGAGGGCGCGCTTAAACCCGCGATCACGTACGGCGCCGCGATATGGGGAAGGGGGCTGACTGTCCGCATGCGTCGACAGTTGTACACTGCGCAGCGGCAGGCTGCAATCGGAGCCGCGAACGCGTTTAAAACCGTGTCGACGGAAGCAGCGCTCGTTTTAGGAAACATGCTGCCCGTCGACATAGAGATCGAAAGAGTCGCCAAGGCATGGCACTCAAAAGAAACGGGTCGCGTGATCGGACGCGATACGGCGGTCGAGAAAGGGGTGATTGACACGACTAATCACCCTAACGAGGGCAATCTGTTCTTGTTCCGCGACAGCGAGAACAGCGCGGAAATTGCCAAGATCTACACCGACGGATCTAAGACGGCGCACGGCTGCGGTGCAGCATATGTAATGCTCGCGAACGGCGAGGAGCTGAGCGTTCATAAAACTCGGCTCGCCGATGAATGCTCAGTATTCCAAGCTGAGGTCGTCGCGATAAACGCGGCAGTCCGCTATCTTCACGACCACATTGGCGTGATTCACAGCTGTGCTGTGATTTCAGATAGCCGGGCTGCACTGTTAGCACTCGCTAACACTCGACGAAAGAGCACCGAGCTCATAAAAGAAGCGCGGCGCGGAATCAAATCGCTCCGCGAAGTGATGCGCGTCAGCTTCTACTGGACGCGCGCCCACGTCGGGACGCCGGGAAACGAGCGCGCGGACCAGTTAGCGAAAGAAGCGACGGAGATGAGCAGCGTCACCAACGCCACACCGATGCCGGTGTCCGGGCTACGGCGACTGCTCAAAGAAAACGCGCGCGAATGTTGGGATGAGCGGTGGCAGCGCGCGGAGAATGGCCGCTGGACTCATCAATTTATTCCGTCGGTACGCGTCCGCGGAAAAATAAACCGGCTGGGGAAGGAGGTTACGCAGATCGTAACGAATCACGGCGGATTCGGTGCGTACCTCCACGGTATCGGGAAGCGCGATTACGGCAAGTGTGAATGTGGGACGCTCTGCGATGATGCGAAGCACACGCTCCTGCATTGCAGACTCCATGAGCGCGAGAGAGCAGTCGCCGCAAGGCGGCTTGCTAAGCATGGGCTGTTATGGCCAACGAGCATGGACCAAATTAAACATTTGGCGGATGAAAGCACCTGGTGGGAAGAGTTAACGCGCTTCTCGCTAGGTGTATCTAAACTGGAGGTCTGCCTGGACCGAGAGGCTGTTTTAGGTCGACGGTCCGACGACACAGATGAAGATGACGCCACCACGAGCACGACGAGAGCAACGCCACCGGCGCCGACGGGAGGAAACACCGCCACGATGCCCACGACGAGGCCCGTGCCCGCCAGGGCGCGCCAGCCAAGGAGAACAGCGCCACCAAGAGAGACGAGCAGGAGGCTGGGCGCTACGAAGCATCAGGACGACAACGCCACCGCGCGGTGAAGTGTAGAGACACTAGAAATAGAATAAACATGTTAGAATAAGTAAGTGGGCAGCATGGGAGTTTTTGTAGGTATACGCCACCAAACGGAGTCCTACCTAGAGCATAAAGCTTTTCTCCCATGATAATGTTAGCGCAGTTCGCTGTAAGTACTACAGTACTACAAGTACTGCAGTGAATGTGCTGCTAAAGTAGTGCAGTGAATGCACAAGTTAAAAAAAAAAAAAAAAAATGAGCGAGCAATAAGCTCGCTTAAACTTGGTTAGATTTAGTTACTTTCTTAAGGAAAGGTGCTGGCGTGTCAGCACCACTGTGTTATAAAGTAGTAATAAGTATGTAAAATAAGTGTATAATAAGCCAATGCGCCTTCTGCGAAGGCAGTAATATAAGTAGATTAAGGAATGTTGTGTGACGGGTTGCCATGACGGTATGTCGATGCGACCCTGGCCATCAGCCCTGCCGGGCGATGTGTTTAAATGAATAAATAATGTCCTAAGTTACGGGTCGAGCGCGAGCACTCGAAGCGATCAGACGTTCCCCCTCTCTACTCCCACTAGTGAGCGGTGAGCGCTAAGCGCAGTATCGAGCAAGCAGCGAACGGTGACACAGCGGAGCAGCGCTACGGCGTGCGACGCGCCTAAGTGCGAGACAGCGAGCAAAGTTAACTACGTGTGGGGAGTGCATATAGTGCGGAATAGTGAAAAGAGAACAAGACAAACAGTATTGAAAATGGCGGCTGCGCGTAACACGCGTAGCAGTAGCGCGGCATCACGTAAAGCGCTCGAGATAGACGAAGACGATGCGGAGTACGTCGTACGAGATACCGCGACATCGTGCGACGGCAGAAGCGACAGCGAAACGGAGAAATTCACGCTGCCGCCAACGCGCAAGATAAAGAAGCCGCGCGCAAAGGTGGAAGCGGCCGAGGAGCCGAAGACGCCAAAGGTGGCGAAGAAGAAGAAGCCGAGGAAAACCTCCGCGTCCGAGAGCGACGCGCCGGCGCGGTACATCACCGCGTCGGAGGCAGAGACCGCGGTAAACAAACCAGCGAAGAGGGCGGCTGAGACCAGCAACGTGGCAAGGAAACCCGCAAAGAAAATGCCCGCAGCGGACGAAATCGTCCCTGCACCGCGGATCGTTGTCAGCGCGGAAGTGCACTGCGACGCGGAGGAGGCGACGAGGGCCGCGCCTACGATGAAAAAGCGACCGCGGATAAGTGAAGTGCTTCTGGAGGAGTTCACCACGCTACATGAAAAGCTGGTGGAAGCGGTGCCGCGAGCGGGCGAACGCACCATCCGAGTAGACGAGCGCATAGCCGCCCGCACAGCCGCCGCCGAGATGCTGGTGAAGTTTGGCGAGGCACTTGGTGTGGTACGCGCTCTGGAGGAGCAAGTCGCAAATCTCCAGGCGCAAGTTAAAGCGCGCGATAGTGCAACGGCGGGCCAACCGGCCGCGCCGGCGATGCCGTCATACGCGGCTATCACGAGAGCACCGGCTCAAAGCACGGCCGTGCAAGTTCAAGCCGCGGTGAAGAAGACATTCGCGGAGACGGTGAAAAAGACCGCCGTCATTATTGCGGGAAACGCGAAGGACTCGAGCAGCGCGGAAACAAAGAAAGTGTTAGTGCGCGCAATTGACCCGGTCGCGGCGGGAATCGGCGTCCAATCGCTGAAAATGATTGGAAACGGCCGATTAAAAGTGGTTTGCACTAGTGCGAAAGACGTGGCTGCGCTGAAACTCGCGGTTCAGACAAACACTGAACTCCAAGTGCGCGACAGCCAACCGAGACGGCCGGAGATTGCCTTCGACCGGGTACCGAGGAGCCTCGCCAAGGAGGATTTTGTGGAGCGCCTCCACCAGCAGAACACGCGGTTCGCCGACGCCGGATGGGACATCGCCCGCTTCAAACGGGACGTTAAGGTAAGTCGTGTTAAGAATTATAACGGCGTGCATGACACGTCAAAAGTAGTTTGCCACGCGAGCCCCGAGCTGAGAGCGGTGATATTCGCGGGTCCCATCAAATTTGGATGGGACATTGTATGGGCAACGGACGTATTCGAGCCGTTGCAATGTTATAATTGCTTCGCGATCGGGCATCTCGCGCGCGCATGCAAAGCCGAGCAAACATGCGGGAACTGTGGAGACGTCGGCCACAAGTTCGCAGACTGCAGCGCGAAAACGCAGTCATGCGCCTTATGCAAGCGCGAAAACGCGAAAATCGCGGACGAGGCGAAGCACTGCGACACGGCGCATCACGCCAGGTCGCGCGAGTGCTCCTCGTACACAAAAGCCGCGGCAGCGCTCAAACTAAAAACCGCCTATGTCTAGACGCCGGGATTTAAACATACGGTTCGCGCAGATTAACTTAAATAAAAGTTTGGCAGCAACCGACGAGCTGATCCAAACTATCGCGGAAAATAGCATTGACGTCGCGTTAATTAGCGAACCGAATGTTCGCTCTGGCAGAGTCGCGGGTTTTTCCGGCTGCGATGTTTATTGCGACGGCTTGCATCCCAGATGCGCTGTCGTCGTAAACAGACAAAGCCGTTGTAAAGGCATGCTGCTTCGGCAGATGTCGAATGAATTTCAAACCGTCATTGAGATAAATGACGGTCGCGTCACGTTCGTGTGCATGTCGGTTTATTTTCCTCCGTGGGAAAATAAAATTTACCACCACCCCGAGATACTTTCCAAATTCCGAGAAGCCGTCGAACGTTACGACGGGCATTTATTAATAGGGGGTGACGTTAACGCACGCTCGCCACTCTGGGGATGCGTGCGTAACAATAGGCGCGGTAAATTTATGGAGGCAGTTTTCGACGAACGCGGCATTATCGTATGCAATAACGGAAACGTGCCCACTTTTAACGGCCCGGGCGGATCGAGCATAATTGACGTGACTGCCTGCAGCGCGCACATGTTCAAGTCAATTGTCAACTGGAGAGTAATGGATTGCTGTCAACTGACGGACCATTCACTCATCCTATTTGAAAAGGCCGACGGACCCGCCGCTGAGCGCGGGTCAAAAGCAGTCACGTACTGCACCAAATCTGCCGACTGGCAGAAATTTGACACGTGCTTGGCAAGGGAAACGGCGGCCATTAATCACGCGCTGTCAAAATTGGAAACGGAGCTGGATATAAATTACGCAGCCGAAACCATGCAGGCAGCCATCGTCTCCGCGTGTGAACTCGCGATCCCGGCGAAACGCAGCGCGAAATTTAAAGTACCATGGTGGACACGCGAACTCGACGAGCTTCGTCGCGACGCGCGTAAGAAGCGCCGCAAGTACAACGCCTCCATGGGCAATGTCGCGCTGAAGCGAGAATATCGTACGGCCTACGATAAATACCGCACGCGGATACGGGAAACGCGCGTTGAAAAATTTAAAGAGTTCTGTACAGCGGACTCCTGTGGCGATCCGTGGGGCCGCGTGTACAAAGTTATACGTGGAAAGAACGCGAGCCACGCGATCGGGAACATAGTGAAGCCCGACGGGAGCCTCACGGAAAACGGGCGCGAAACCGCGGAGCTGCTGTTGGAGAAATTTTTCCCGGCATGTAGCGACGTCGCCGCAATGAACGATGCGATGAGAGCGCCGGACGATGACGCCACCGTCACGCTCGCCGAGACGCGTAGAGTCGCGCGCGGAATGAACGCGCGGCGGGCGCCCGGACTAGACGGGATGAACGCCGACGTCATAAAGCGCGTGTTAGATGTGTGGCCTACCGAAGTGGTACGGCTCATGGCGGCATGCGTGAGGCGTGGTGTCTTCCCGCACGTTTGGAAAACGACCGCGGTGCGGCTCATTCCGAAAGGAGCACTGACGGGCGCGAACTCCGCGAGCTCATATCGGCCAATTTGTTTATTGCCGGCCGCAGGCAAAATTCTCGACGGCATATTAACGCGGAGACTGGAGTATCACGTGGGAAACACGATTGACTCCAGGCAATTTGGATTTACCGCCGGGAAATCGACGATCCACGCGATTGACTACGTTGTCAATTTCGTGCGTAATTCGCAAGCAGCGGGCGAGTGCGCCGCGATCGTCTCCTTAGACATCGCGGGCGCATTCGATAATACCTGGTGGCCGGCCATCCTGGCAGAGCTTGCACGCGCGAAATGCCCGGGAAATATCGTGGAGCTGGCGCACAGCTTCCTGCGAGACCGAAACGCGGAATTAGCATTCTGTGGCTCGACGTTCACGCGTCAAATAAAGAAAGGCTGCCCACAGGGGTCTAAGTGCGGGCCATTTCTGTGGAAAGCGCTGCATCAATCGATCTTTCGGTGCGCGCTTCCGGAGGGATGCGACCTAGTTGCGTACGCGGACGATACGGTACTCCTGGTTCGGTCAAAAACGTACAAAGGGCTGCGCCAGTCGACCAACGAGGCACTGGAAGCTCTGGCATGCTGGGCGGACGGCGTCCGACTAGTGTTCAACGCCTCAAAAACGGAAGCCCTCTTCTTCGGGAAACCGGGGCAGGAGAGGCCGCGGTTCCGCATGCGCGGAGAAATCATAAACGCGAAAGATTCGATAAAATACCTCGGCGTATTTATCGATGACAGATTGTCTTTCAGAACGCATGTCGAATACATCTGCGGCAAGGTTAGAAAACTTTCTAACCAAATCCGCGGTGTATGCAGACTGACGTGGGGCATAGGGCCCGAAGCGATGAAAGCGATCTACGAGGGCGCAATCGGGCCCGCAATTACATACGGCGCCCCAATATGGGGAGAACACCTCAACGTGCGAATGAGGCGCGCGTTATACACCGCACAGCGCCAAGCGGCGCTCGGCGCGGCGCAAGCGTACCGAACGGTCTCTACCGAGGCGGCTTTGGTACTCGCGAATATGTCCCCGGTGGACATCGAAATCACGCGCATCGCGAAATCGTGGCGGGAAAAGGAAGCCGGCTTCCTAGCCGACGGGACCAGGATCGAGAAGGTGCACGTTGTCACTGACGTGCATCCGAGTACTAACAACTTGTTTAACTTTCGGGATGCTCGCGACGCGAATGAAGTCGCGAAAATTTACACGGACGGTTCGAAAACAGACAACGGTTGCGGAGCGGCCTTCGTCGTCTACGGAAATGACGAAGAGCTGCACTCGGGAAAAATCTCACTAGGAAGCGAGTGCTCAGTGTTTCAGGCTGAGATTGCAGCAATCAGGGCAGCCGTCGACTACCTACACTCCAATCGCGGAGTTATAGGTGGTTGCGCTATCATATCCGATAGCCGCGCTGCGCTGATGGCACTTGCAAATCAAAGACGCCGGAACACGGCGCTGATCCTAGACACGAAAACGCGTATTGCTGCACTGGCCGGGTCCATGCGACTAAATTTCTATTGGACGCGCTCTCACGTGGGGACGCGCGGCAATGAGCGAGCCGACGAGCTCGCCAAAGACGCGACAGCACTCGAGACGCCGATTGATTTACCGCCACCCATCTCGCGGGTCCGGCGGATAAACCGCGAAAACGCAACGCGACAGTGGGACGCCCGTTGGCGCACTGCTGAAACCGGCCGATGGACGCACGCATTTATCCCCACGGTGCATTGCCGAAAACGCCTACGGCTCGCGATAGGCAAGGAAGCCACCCAGATCGTCACGAACCATGGCGGGTTTGGGGCTTACCTACACGGTATCGGTAAACGGGAACACGGCAAGTGTGAATGTGGCCAACTCTGCGACGACGCAGAGCACACGCTCTTCCACTGCCGTCTATTGGACCGCGAACGCGCCGTCGCGATCAGAGCTCTCGCAGCAGAGGGGCTCATATGGCCTAAGAACATAGAAAATGTAAAGTATCTGGCAGAGGAAGACGCCTGGTGGAGAGCGCTACAGCGCTTCTCGCTGGGCGTAACTAAGCTAAAGGTCTCCGAGAGCCGAGAACATGTTCCAGGTCCAGGAGACGCTCACACCGCGAACCGCTCCGACGAAGACGTGATGCCACACAACGTAGGCCACCGGGAAAGCATCAACGCGCCACCCAAACGTCGAGCACCGCCCCAAGGCGCCACCCAGCGGAGAGACGCTCAACGGAGAGCATCTCAATCCCAGGGAACTGCGGACACCGGATCATCGGATAGTTTTAAGAATAGACAAAATGTATAGTCATACCTCAACGCATAGCCATACTCCGGGAAGTTTTTGCAGGTATGCCGCATACGCGGAGAGTCCTGCCTCGAGTGGTAACACTTTTCTTCCCGGAAAGTAATACAGTGAACGCACTGAAGTACTGCAGCGAACGCGCTAAAGTACTGCAGTGAACGCGATTTTACAAAAGAAAGGGACCGGTAGGGTCCATAGAATTAATGCATGCATAGTTTAAGTTGATAGCTTAAGAAAAAATGTAAAGCAAAACTGCTTGTTTTGCTAAAACTGTTCGAATTGGTTTCCATATTGTAAGGGCCCTGCTACCCATGTTATTGTATATAATTTGTATCTGTATCTTATGTTGTATCTGTATTAATGTTGACATAGCCTATGGCTGAATCAACAATTGCCATGTGCAAATAAACAAATGTCCTAAGTTACGACAGTCGAGCGCGAGCACTCGAAGCGATCAGACGTTCCCCCTCTCTACTCCCACTAGTGAGCGGTGAGCGCTAAGCGCAGTATCGAGCAAGCAGCGAGCGGTGACACAGCGGAGCAACGCTACGGCGTGCGACGCATAAAAATAAGTGAGCGTATTAACTGGTGTGTGAAGTGCGAAACTAAAAACAAAATTATGAGCAAAGTGCGTGCAACGCGTGATAAAAAAGACGCTAAGGCGAAGACAAAATCACGTGCTAAACGCGACGCTTCCGCGTCAGCAAGTGAAAGCGGACGCGAATCGTCGTCGGCGTCGGGATACGACAGCGTGGTGGAGGTGTCGGCGGCCTCAGTGAAGAAGACGACACGGCGGGAAAGTGACGCGCGAGTAGTGACGGTGGAAGCCATAGTGCACACGCCGCAGAAGAAGGCGGCCAGCGCGCCGACCGAAATAATGGCGAAGTCGCCGAAGAAGGCAAAGGCGAGTAAAACCGTGCCCGAAACCGAAATCGTGACCGCGGAGGAAGAAGAAGTGATGGAGATGGCAGCCGAAAAGCCAAACACGCCGATTGCCACAAGCGTGGACGAGGAACTCATTAATGAGTTTCACGCCATGCACATGGCAATTAATAGAATGGTACCAAAAGGTGCCAAAACAATTAAAGTGGAAGACCGCGCGAAAGTCCGCCTCATTAACTTGAGGATGCTCACCAAGTTTGGTGAAGCGCTTGGTGTGGCGAGAAGCCTAAAGTCGCAGCTGGATGCAGCGCAGAAAGAGCTGGCTCTAGCGAGAAGCGCGCCGCAACAGGAAACGACAAGAATGTCGTATGCGACGGCGGCGGCTGCCAGACAGCCAGCCCAGAAAGCGGCGATCACGGTGCAAGCGATCGCCAAGAAGACGTTTGCGGAGTGCGTAAAAAAGCACACCGTGATCATCGCCAACGAGGACAAGGAGATGACAAGCGTGGACACGAAGAACACGCTTGTCCAGAGCATCGACCCGATGGCCAGCGGCATAGGAATCCAGAGCGTGAAGATGATCGGCGAGGGACGCGTAAAGATTGTCTGCGCCGAGAAGAAGGACTTGGAAGCGCTAACGACGGCAATCAAGGCCAACACGACGCTGCAAGTGAGAGAGACCCGCCCGGTGCGCCCGCGCATCATCATCGACCGCATCCCGAAGGACCAGGCTGGAGATGGCTTCGTCGAGCGCCTCTACAGCAACAACGGAAGGTTCGCCGCTGCTGGATGGACGGCCGACCGATTCAAACAGGAAGTAAAGGTGAGTCGCACGTGTAGAGCTAGCGATAAATTTAAATCGGTTAGTGTAGTTTGTGAAGCGTCTCCTCAGGCGCGCGCGCTAATATTCGCGGGGGCCGTAAAATACGGATGGGAAATCGTGTGGCCGCGCGACATCTTCGCGCCCACACAATGCTATAACTGTTTCGGTATTGGGCATATCGCGCGCGTTAGCAAAAGCGCGGTATTATGCGGCCGCTGCGGCGAAGGCGGCCACATATTTAAGGATTGCAAGGCAGAGAAGGCATCGTGCATTCTCTGCAAAAAGGTTAACGCGAAAACCGCGGATGAAGCGAAACACATCGATATCGCGCACTCTGCGCGATCGATGGAATGCCCGACGCTTAAGAAAGCAGCGGATGTAATTAAATCGCGAACCGTCTATGAGTAATGCACCGGGCATTATTAAATTCGCGCAGATCAATCTCAATCGCGGAAGCCCAGCAACCGACGAGCTGGCAAAATTAATGCGCGATGAACAATTGGACGTAGCCATTGTTCAAGAGCCGAACGTGCGCGGCGGCAAAATTGCGGGAATAACCGGATGCGAAACGCATTATAACAGCACGTACGCACGCAGTGCTGTTATAATAAACTTAAATGGGGGGTGCCGAGGTCACATGCTGCGTGACATTTCTAACGAATTCGTCACGGTCGTAGAGATTGACACAGGCAGTAAAACGCTTTACTGCGCATCTGTGTACCTCCCGCCGTGGGAAAACAAGAAATATGATCACGTCAAGATCATAAAAGACGTTAAGACGGCACTAAACGTGCTCGCCGGACGCGACTACGTGCTCGCAGGCGACGTGAACGCCAAATCGGATTTATGGGGGTGCGCGTCAAATGACCGACGCGGCAGAATGCTGGCACAGATGTTCGAGGAAACAGGCACCGTTGTTTGTAACAGCGGGGCAATTCCGACATTTGTTGGCCACCGCGGGTGCAGCATCATAGATATCACCACGTGCAACGACCGTATATGGCAGGGGATCGTAAATTGGCGAGTGACTGACAAGCACGTCTTGTCAGATCATAAACTAATACGTTTCGACATAAAACTTGGGGAAAGCCAAGGCGAAATTAGACATGGTACGAACAGGCCAATTTACCGCACCAAGAGCGCGGACTGGCAGCTGTTCGGGGCATGTCTAATGAACAATAGAGAACGCGTCGCGAACGTGATCAGCGGGGCCCGGACGGATGCGGATATCGAGGCAGCGGCAGAGATGCTGCAAACCGCGATGATCGATGCATGCGAAGACGCGATACCGAAGAAACGCGAAACAATTAACCGCGTGCCTTGGTGGACCAAAGAGTTGGACACTCTTAGGAAAACTACGCGTAAGGCAAGACGAAAATACAACGCGTCGCTTGGGAACCCGGTTCTCAAGCACGAATATAAAATCGCGTACTACAAATACAGGAACGCGATACGCGAAACGCGAATCGCGAAATTCAAAGAATTCTGCACCCGCGAATCGAGTAAGGATCCGTGGGGGCGCGCGTACAAAATAATCCGTGGGAAACGCGCGAATTTAGAACTCGCGAACATTAGGAGGCCAGACGGGTCGTACACCCGCAGTACGGAAGAAACGGCTGAGCTATTAATGGGAAAGTTCTTCCCGCATAGCGAGGACGCCGACGACTCCATCGACTGCGGGTCGTGTGATCCGGATGAGAACGTGGTGACCGTCGCGGAAATTAACCGAATAATACGCGGATTAAAATCGAAACGAGCCCCGGGGCTCGACGGCATGAACGCGGACGTCGTCAAGCACGCGGCCAACGTACTCATCAGCGAGATGGTACGGTTAATGGGCGCATGCGTGAAAGCGGGCGTTTTTCCCGCGGTCTGGAAAACGACATTGGTGCGTTTGATACCAAAGGGCCAAGCCGCGGGAACGGAAAAGAGTTACCGGCCAATATGCTTACTCCCTATAATGGGGAAGCTGCTGGACGGTATACTCACGCGTCGCGTCGAATTCCACGTCGGGCGCGCGATAGACCCGCGACAGTACGGCTTCGTAGCGGGGAAGTCAACGATACACGCAATTAAACACGTAACCGGCTACGTGGAAGACGCGCGGGAAAACGGGCTTTATTGCGCGGCCGTGTCACTAGACATTGCGGGCGCATTTGATAATGCCTGGTGGCCCGCTCTAATGCGAGAGCTAGCGAATGCAGGTTGCCCGTCAAACCTTGCTAAGCTAGCATTAAACTTCCTACGCGGCCGCGTCGCTAGAATGGAAGTCGCGAACCGCGTATACACACGGTGTATAAAAAAGGGATGCCCGCAAGGATCCAAATGTGGACCACTCTTCTGGAAGTTTGTCCACCAGTCGATCTTTCGATTGGAACTTCCAGAGGGGTGCGATATCGTCGCGTACGCGGATGACACCATCTTGCTCGCGAAATCGCGAACTTATAAAGGACTCCGCGAAAAAGTGAACAGCGCCCTAACTACGCTGTCGGGATGGGCGCGGGACGCGAAGCTCACGTTCAACGCCGCGAAAACGGAAGCTCTCTTTTTTGGCACGAAAGTCAAGCAAGAGAGGCCGCGTTTCAAAATGGATGGTGTCATCATACACTGTCACAGCAGCATGAAATACCTCGGCATTTATCTGGACGAGAAACTCGACTACAAAGCACACGTCGAGTATGTGTGTGGTCGAGCGCGGCGAGTCGCAAATCAGCTGCGCGGAGTGTGCAGGCTGACGTGGGGCCTCGGAGCGGACGCGATGGCGATAATTTACGAGGGCGCGCTTAAACCCGCGATCACGTACGGCGCCGCGATATAGGGGAAGAGGGCTGACTGTCCGCATGCGTCGACAGTTGTACACTGCGCAGCGGCAGGCTGCAATCGGAGCCGCGAACGCGTTTAAAACCGTGTCGACGGAAGCAGCGCTCGTTTTAGGAAACATGCTGCCCGTCGACATAGAAATCGAAAGAGTCGCCAAGGCATGGCACTCAAAAGAAACGGGTCGCGTGATCGGACGCGATACGGCGGTCGAGAAAGGGGTGATTGACACGACTAATCACCCTAACGAGGGCAATCTGTTCTTGTTCCGCGACAGCGAGAACAGCGCGGAAATTGCCAAGATCTACACCGACGGATCTAAGACGGCGCACGGCTGCGGTGCAGCATATGTAATGCTCGCGAACGGCGAGGAGCTGAGCGTTCATAAAACTCGGCTCGCCGATGAATGCTCAGTATTCCAAGCTGAGGTCGTCGCGATAAACGCGGCAGTCCGCTATCTTCACGACCACATTGGCGTGATTCACAGCTGTGCTGTGATTTCAGATAGCCGGGCTGCACTGTTAGCACTCGCTAACACTCGACGAAAGAGCACCGAGCTCATAATGGAGACACGGCGCGGAATAAAGTCGCTCCGCGAAGCGATGCACGTCAGCTTCTACTGGACGCGCGCCCACGTCGGGACGCCGGGAAACGAGCGCGCGGACCAGTTAGCGAAAGAAGCGACAGAGATGAGCAGCGTCACCAACGCCACACCGATGCCGGTGTCCGGGCTACGGCGACTGCTCAAAGAAAACGCGCGCGAATGCTGGGATGAGCGGTGGCAGCGCGCGGAAAATGGCCGCTGGACTCATCAATTTATTCCGTCGGTACGCGTCCGCGGAAAAATAAACCGGCTGGGGAAGGAGGTTACGCAGATCGTAACGAATCACGGCGGATTCGGTGCGTACCTCCACGGGATCGGGAAGCGCGATTACGGCAAGTGTGAATGTGGGACGCTCTGCGATGATGCGGAGCACACGCTCCTGCATTGCAGACTCCATGAGCGCGAGAGAGCAGTCGCCGCAAGGCGGCTTGCTAAGCATGGGCTGTTATGGCCAACGAGCATGGACCAAATCAAACATTTGGCGGATGAAAGCACCTGGTGGGAAGAATTAACGCGCTTCTCGCTAGGTGTATCTAAACTTGAGGTCCGGCTGGACCGAGAAGCTGTTGCAGGTCAGCGCTCGGACGATTCCAATGACGAAGACGCCACCACAAGAGGGACGACGGCCGCAGCACAAGTGCGGACACCGGCCGAACCCGCAAGCACAGAGCAGACGCCACCCACCCGCGCTAGGGCGCGCAAGAGGGAAACAACGCCGCAGCGCCGCCTGACGAGGAATAGAGACGCTAAGTGTTAAATTTAAGCGTGTTATGTTTATTTTTGTGACGTATGTATAAACATGGGAGTTTTTTGTGGGTATACGCTACCAAGCGGAGTCCCACTTAAAGCATAAAGCTTTTTCTCCCATGTATCGAAGTAGTGCAGTGAATGCACATATGTAAGTAGTGCAGTGAATGCACATAGGCAAAAAATTAGCGAGCATTAAGCTCGCTGAAAATTGGTTAGGTCTAGTTATTTTCATTGTAAAGGTGCTGCCGTGTCAGCACCTACATGTGTAATATTAAGATAAGATGTAAAATATAAAAATAGTATTATAAGCCAATGCGCCTCTGCGAAGGCAGTAAATATAAGTAGATTAAGGAATGTTGTGTGACGGGTTGCCATGACAGTATGTCGATGCGACCCTGGCCATCAGCCCTGCCGGGCGATATGTTTAAACGAATAAATAATGTCCTAAGTTACGCTATCTTCACGACCACATTGGCGTGATTCACAGCTGTGCTGTGATTTCAGATAGCCGGGCTGCACTGTTAGCACTCGCTAACACTCGACGAAAGAGCACCGAGCTCATAAAAGAAACGCGGCGCGGAATCAAATCGCTCCGCGAAGCGATGCGCGTCAGCTTCTACTGGACGCGCGCCCACGTCGGGACGCCGGGGAACGAGCGCGCGGACCAGTTAGCGAAAGAAGCGACGGAGATGAGCAGCGTCTCCAACGCCACACCGATGCCGGTGTCCGGGCTACGGCGACTGCTCAAAGAGAACGCGCGCGAATGTTGGGATGAGCGGTGGCAGCGCGCGGAGAATGGCCGCTGGACTCATCAATTTATTCCGTCGGTACGCGTCCGCGGAAAAATAAACCGGCTGGGGAAGGAGGTTACGCAGATCGTAACGAATCACGGCGGATTCGGTGCGTACCTCCACGGTATCGGGAAGCGCGATTACGGCAAGTGTGAATGTGGGACGCTCTGCGATGATGCGGAGCACACGCTCCTGCATTGCAGACTCCATGAGCGCGAGAGAGCAGTCGCCGCAAGGCGGCTTGCTAAGCATGGGCTGTTATGGCCAACGAGCATGGACCAAATTAAGCATTTAGCGGATGAAAGCACCTGGTGGGAAGAATTAACGCGCTTCTCGCTAGGTGTATCTAAACTGGAGGTCTGCCTGGACCGAGAGGCTGTTTTAGGTCGACGGTCCGACGACACAGATGAAGATGACGCCACCACGAGCACGACGAGAGCAACGCCACCGGCGCCGACGGGAGGAAACACCGCCACGATGCGCCGCCTGACGAGGAATAGAGACGCTAAGTGTTAAATTTAAGCGTGTTATGTTTATTTTTGTGACGTATGTATAAACATGGGAGTTTTTTGTGGGTATACGCTACCAAGCGGAGTCCCACTTAAAGCATAAAGCTTTTTCTCCCATGTATCGAAGTAGTGCAGTGCACATATGTAAGTAGTGCAGTGAATGCACATAGGCAAAAAATTAGCGAGCATTAAGCTCGCTGAAAATTGGTTAGGTCTAGTTATTTTTCATTGTAAAGGTGCTGCCGTGTCAGCACCTACATGTGTAATATTAAGATAAGATGTAAAATATAAAAGTAGTATTATAAGCCAATGCGCCTTCTGCGAAGGCAGTAAATATAAGTAGATTAAGGAATGTTGTGTGACGGGTTGCCATGACGGTATGTCGATGCGACCCTGGCCATTAGCCCTGCCGGGCGATGTGTTTAAACGAATAAATAATGTCCTAAGTTACAAACGCCTTTCATGGTATCCCATAAACGTAATTTTAGGCGCTTTAACTCAACGTTTGGTTCATCCCACAGCGCCAGTTCTGCTTACCAAAAGTGGCCCACTTGGCACTCTGATTCTAGAATTTTCGCGGCTTCACATTTAAGCAAGCCGGATTTCTCACCCATTTAAAGTTTGAGAATAGGTTGAGAACGTTTCGTCCCCAATGCCTCTAATCATTCGCTTTACCAGATGAAACTCTTACTCCGAGTGCCAGCTATCCTGAGGGAAACTTCGGAGGGAACCAGCTACTAGATGGTTCGATTAGTCTTTCGCCCCTATACTCAATTCTTACGATCGATTTGCACGTCAGAATCGCTACGGACCTCCATCAGGGTTTCCCCTGACTTCGTCCTGATCAAGCATAGTTCACCATCTTTCGGGTCCCAGCGTGTACGCTCAAGGTACGCCTCAACTCGCAATGAGAACGAGACGCCCCGGGAGTGCGAGGCAACAGAGTCACCCATCTTCCCTCACTAAGCAAGCTCAGCTTTACTTTCATTTCGCCTTTAGGATTCGATAGTCCCAATGACTCGCGCACATGCTAGACTCCTTGGTCCGTGTTTCAAGACGGGTCCTGAAAGTACCCAAAGCAAAAGCGCCGCTGACTGGCAATCAGAGACTGTCCAAGAACACCAACACAAACAGCCGTACAGCTCCGATCACGGCACAAGTCCGGAGTGCTTGCATCGGGCCGAACGCGACAAGCGCGCCCTGTGCCAAAATTTACACCGTCGAGCGACGGCCGGAACACCGCAGGTCCGCACGAACGGCCGAAACCGACATACGGGCTCCACTGCGAGTCGTAGACCGACACCAAACGGGTCGCGGCGTCCTACTAGAGGAGAAGTGCATGCGCACTACCAACAACGGCGTCATAACGTGCGACCACCACAAGGATGGACCGTCAACAATTACGGACTCGTGCCAGCAGAGACACACTGAATCTCCCCGGTCGAACTTTCGGGTTTCTCAGGTTTACCCCTAAACGGTTTCACGTACTATTGAACTCTCTCTTCAAAGTTCTTTTCAACTTTCCCTCACGGTACTTGTTCGCTATCGGTCTCGTGGTTATATTTAGCCTTAGATGGAGTTTACCACCTACTTAGGGCTGCACTCTCAAGCAACCCGACTCTAAGGAGAGATCCATCTGCAGCCGACAAAGATCCTACGGGCCTGGCACCCTCTATGGGTAAATGGCCCCCTTCAAGAAGGACTTGGACGCATTGTCAAACTACAGATTAGCGGATCCTCCCAAACACTACATTTCGCTACGTCCGTAGGGCGCGCGATTCAGTGCTGGGCTTTTCCCTGTTCGCTCGCCGTTACTAAGGGAATCCTAGTTAGTTTCTTTTCCTCCGCTTATTAATATGCTTAAATTCAGCGGGTAGTCTCACCTAATCTGAGGTCGCGTTAATAGTAGCAAACCGAAGTTTAACTACGTATTGTCCCCTGCCAGTTCCGTGACAAGCTCCTATACAGGCATGACTACGGAAACATCAATGTGCATCGTTAACAGCAATTACTACCGCCGTCGATAGACAGGCGACCACCGTCGTCAATCAACAAGGTTGTCAATGAAGCGACGGACCTGAACCACGTGTATGCAGTAAGCGTAACGTTTAGTAGCACCGACGAATCGAGCCTTTACCCTGTGGTTTCATGTCTGACAGTTAGGATCGATTGTTTTACTGTCAGAGACACGAATGTCCCCAACACAATCGAGTATTTAAGAAGACGCCTTCTCCCATCTTTGAACGGGTTACAAGACGAACCTCCAATCAGACCCGCAATCAAGCGCAAAAACAATTGCAACTCAATCCGGCCAGTCGTGTATATAGAAACGACCCTCAGTCAGGAGTGGTCCAGGAACAGTATCCAGAGACCGCAATGAGCGTTAGAAATGTCGATGTTCATGTGTCCTGCAGTTCACACACAGACGCGCAATTTGCTGCGTTCTTCATCGACCCACGAGCCAAGTGATCCACCGTTTAAGGTTGTATAATTTTTGCAAAACAAGCGTTCGTCTCAGTAGC
Organism: Aleochara curtula; assembly: GCA_963978815.1. Taxonomy (NCBI): domain Eukaryota; kingdom Metazoa; phylum Arthropoda; class Insecta; order Coleoptera; family Staphylinidae; genus Aleochara; species Aleochara curtula. The sequence continues at coordinate 1,859,293 of OZ022215.1, forward strand.
ACGTTTGTAGTAGCTGTCGTGAGCTCACTATTGCTGCCGTAAACAATAGTCTAGAGCCATCTGCCGCCAGCCCATGCTAGATCTAACAAATTTTGTCGCAGGTCATGGTTGTTTGGTACGCTGTCGTGAGCTCTCTTGAAACAGTAATATAAGCCATCTGCCGCCAGCAAAACTGTCGTGAGCTCTCAATCATGCAACAAACATATAAGCCATCTGCCGCCAGCAGAACTGTCGTGAGCTCTCTCATGCAACAAACATATAAGCCATCTGCCGCCAGCAGAACTGTCGTGAGCTCTCTCATGCAACAAACATATAAGCCATCTGCCGCCAGCAGAACTGTCGTGAGCTCTCATTCATGAAACGATCGTATAGGCCATCTGCCGCCAGCCGTAGCTGTCGTGAGCCCACCATCGCAACAATCCTATAAGCCATCTGCCGCCAGTCCCACAGTCGTGAGCTCTCACATTTGAAACAATCGTAAACAAGCCATCTGCCGCCAGTCCCACAGTCGTGAGCTCTCACATTTGAAACAATCGTAAACAAGCCATCTGCCGCCAGTCCCACAGTCGTGAGCTCTCACATTTGAAACAATCCTATAAGCCATCTGCCGCCAGCCTCACAGTCGTGAGCTCTCACCACTGAATCAATCAAACAAGCCATCTGCCGCCAGGACCATCCATGCTGTCGTGAGCTGCACTATCGCACAGTAAAATAAGCCATCTGCCGCCAGCAAAACTGTCGTGAGCTCTCAATCATGAATCGGACATATATGAGCCATCTGCCGCCAGCAAAACTGTCGTGAGCTCTCTCATGCAACAAACATATAAACCATCTGCCGCCAGCAGAACTGTCGTGAGCTCTCTCATGCAACAAACATATAAGCCATCTGCCGCCAGCAGAACTGTCGTGAGCTCTCATTCATGAAACGATCGTATAGGCCATCTGCCGCCAGCCGTAGCTGTCGTGAGCCCACCATCGCAACAATCCTATAAGCCATCTGCCGCCAGTCCCACAGTCGTGAGCTCTCACATTTGAAACAATCGTAAACAAGCCATCTGCCGCCAGTCCCACAGTCGTGAGCTCTCACATTTGAAACAATCGTAAACAAGCCATCTGCCGCCAGTCTCACAGTCGTGAGCTCTCACATCCGAAACAATCATATAAGCCATCTGCCGCCAGCCTCACAGTCGTGAGCTCTCATTACTGCAACAGTCGTGTCAGCCATCTGCCGCCAGCCCATGCCGAACTACTTTTTGTTCACTAGTCATGTTTGAGTAACTGCCGTGAGCCCACAATCGCCAGCGGAGCAATTGTATAGGGCCATCTGCCGTCAGTCCATGCTCGAACTACTAACTCAGTTTCGTTAAGTTTAAGTGTCAGATTAAATTTTCGTATGCAACGAATCACATACAGGCAATGTAAACAACCAACATGTAAAATGCTATAGTCGAATACTACCTAAAAGTTTGTGTAACAACGACTGTACGAAACAGCAACGAAGTGTTTGCCTGTTTATATCACAGTACAGAAAATCTGTTTAGCAACCGCCAAAGACCCTACTAACGACGACAAGCGCCGCTTTCGCGAGTCAATGTTTATGATTGTGCGCACAACTGCACAACCCGCCAGACAAGTTCATCACATGTTACAGAAGTCGCGTTACGAACGAGAGACTTTAAAGAGACGCAAATCATTTCCTCTACATAAAGCAGTGGAATACATAGCGAAACTTCCGAGCTCCGCAACCAAGCACAAAAATAATTTGCACTCAGTCCGAGCGGTCTATTAGAGTTTACAGAGACGCCCTCGCTACTCGATGGTAGTACAGAACGAACTCCCGGCTAGTTCCGCAGCCAAGCACAAAATTAATTTGCACTCAACCCGAACAATTTGGGTAGACCTCTCTCGTGTTCTCTATATATCTTAGGAGACGAAATCATCTTGCCGGAGCAGGCTAGTACAAATCGAAACCCACGTGCATCCCGACATAAATATGAGCACGGCTACCATGTACTCGTCGGAATAACACTTTAGATCCACATATGTATATAAAACCATTTATTTTCTGATACTAGAAGACGGACTCGCCGACTCGATGGAAGGTACAGCCCGAAATCCGTTTAACAGATTCTTTATTCATTTTCTCTGATCCTAGAAGACGAACTCGCCGACTCAATGGAAGGTACAGCATCGAAATCCGTTCACCAGAGTTCTTTCATACACTGATCCTAGAAGACGGACTCGCCAACTCAATGGAAGGTACAGCACCGAAATCCGTTTACCAGAGTTCTTTTACAATCTGATCCTAGAAGACGGACTCGCCAACTCAATGGAAGGTACAGCACCGAAATCCGTTTATCAGTGTTCTTTCATAATCTGATCCTAGAAGACGGACTCGCCAACTCGATAGAAGGTACAGCACCGAAATCCGTTTAACAGATTTGTTAACTTCTTCATCTGATTCTAGAAGACGGACTCGCCGACTCATTAGAAGGTACAGCACCGAAATCCGTTTAGCAGATTTGTTAACAATTTTGTCTGATCTAGGAGACGGACTCAGCCCACTCTATGGAAGGTACAGCCCGAAACCAGTCGACAATTAATTTCGTTTATGGTTTTCTTTGATACTAGAAGACGAGCTCGCCGACTCGATGGAAGGTACAGCCCGAAATCCGTTATCAGTTTGTTCGTATTATTGAGAGACGGACTCAGCTTACTCGATGGCAAGTACAGCCCGAAACCCCATTAGATTTTCCTTTCATGATTTATTTCGCATACGCAAGCATTATGTGCGCTTGAGATTGAACCTGGATCTCCTCATTACAGTCTTCGTCATATATTTCCATTTTGCGCGGACAGAAAGAATTGGTGTACGGAATGCCGTAGCAATCAGTACGACTGAGTGCTTTCCCAGGACACTCAGCCACAGTTATGTCGCCCCTTCACAACTTGCGCGGACAGAAAGAATTGATGTACGGAATGCCGTAGCAATCACGTACGACTGAGTGCTTTCCCAGGACACTCAGCCACAGTTGTGCCGCCCCTTCACAACTGCCGTGGTCAGACGGACACCAAATCTGCCACTATTTGCCGTGTACTGGGTGAGGACCGTAGTCCGCCAACCCGGGTGCGACCGTAGTCTGTCCACCCGTACAAGCGACATGTCTTCTATTGTCTTCCTTTTGCGATGCGAGTACTCTCCGTAGACGGTACTCGCTCGCTCTGCTTTTTCTTTGTTGAGAACTATCCGTAGACAGAACTCTTATTCTTTCTTTTAGCGATGCGAGTACTCTCCGTAGACGGTACTCGCTCCCGCTGCTTCTTCTTTCTTTGTTGAGAACTATCCGTAGACAGAACTCTTATTCTTTCTTTTAGCGATGTGAGTACTCTCCGTAGACGGTACTCGGTCGCTCCGCTTTTTCTTTACTAACGCAAAACAGATCAAATCTGAAGACTATTTTCTTGTACGCCAAACAATAAAAATCTCGCAACAACACGCACAACACGAAGTCACACGGCTGGCGGACATTAATGCCGGTTGGTACATTTATTATATATATATACTGTCGTGAGCTCTCATTCATGAAACGATCGTATAGGCCATCTGCCGCCAGCCGTAGCTGTCGTGAGCCCACCATCGCAACAATCCTATGAGCCATCTGCCGCCAGTGTTAAATTTTGCTGTCGTGAGCTCTCACTACTGCAACAATCGTATAAGCCATCTGCCGCCAGCCGAAACTGTCGTGAGCTCACTACTGCTACAATCGTATAAGCCATCTGCCGCCAGCTTTGTATGAAAGGAAACGTTCTACGCACGACAAGACTGTGTCTGTCGATGATATACATATTTGGTAACGCTCAATTTGGATCTATATACTAATATATAGAGTACTACTGTCTCCGACAATCAAGCACAATTAAGCACTCAACCCGGACAGCATAATGTGTGCTAGAGCAAACAAAACACATTCGAGCTTGTAACACTCTCAGCGAAATGCCGCATAAATTCTAGTCACACGATTTGTTAATAGTATAAATACTAATAACGTTAATGATCCTTCCGCAGGTTCACCTACGGAAACCTTGTTACGACTTTTACTTCCTCTAAATAATCAAGTTTGGTCATCTTTCCAGCAAAACATCGGCGGTCGTCGAAACGCCGCCGCGTACCAGTCCGAAGACCTCACTAAATCATTCAATCGGTAGTAGCGACGGGCGGTGTGTACAAAGGGCAGGGACTTAATCGGCGCAAGTTTATGACTCGCGCCTACTGGGAATTCCTCGTTCATGGGGAACAATTGCAAGCCCCAATCCCTAGCACGAAGGATTTTCAGCGGATTACCCGGACCTCTCGGCCAGGGAAGACACGCTGATTCCTTCATTGTAGCGCGCGTGCGGCCCAGGACATCTAAGGGCATCACAGACCTGTTATTGCTCAATCTCATGCGGCTAAAAGCCGCCATTCCCTCTAAGAAGAATTTATTGTACGCCGACAGTAAAAATCGCGCAACAACACGAACGACCGAAATCGAACGGCTGGCGGACCTTTAAGATGCCGGTTAGTACGTCTAATTAATAGGCTTGAGTCTCGTTCGTTATCGGAATTAACCAGACAAATCAATCCACGAACTAAGAACGGCCATGCACCACCACCCACCGAATCAAGAAAGAGCTCTCAATCTGTCAATCCTTCCGGTGTCCGGACCTGGTGAGATTTCCCGTGTTGAGTCAAATTAAGCCGCAGGCTCCACTCCTGGTGGTGCCCTTCCGTCAATTCCTTTAAGTTTCAGCTTTGCAACCATACTTCCCCCGGAACCCAAAAGCTTTGGTTTCCCGGAAGCTGCCCGCCGAGTCATATATGGAACGTCGGCGGATCGCTAGCTGGCATCGTTTATGGTTAGAACTAGGGCGGTATCTGATCGCCTTCGAACCTCTAACTTTCGTTCTTGATCAATGAAAACGTTTTTGGCAAATGCTTTCGCTTCTGTCCGTCTTGCGACGATCCAAGAATTTCACCTCTAACGTCGCAATACGAATGCCCCCATCCGTTCCTATTAATCATTACCTCGGCATTCCTAAAACCAACAAAATAGAACCGAGGTCCTATTCCATTATTCCATGCACACAGTATTCAGGCAAAATTGGCCTGCTTTAAGCACTCTAATTTGTTCAAAGTAAACGTGCCGGCCCACCTCGACACTCAATAAAGAGCACCGCGATGGGGAACGCACCCACACGGAGCGGGCACGCACAGGGCTACGAACGACCGCAGGGCGATCAATCCGCAGAGCCCACCGACAGGACGTCCCGCCACACGCCAGTTGAACACCGCGAGCGATGAACCAGCGGCGCGGGACACAAATTCGACTACGAGCTTTTTAACCGCAACAACTTTAATATACGCTATTAGAGCTGGAATTACCGCGGCTGCTGGCACCAGACTTGCCCTCTAATTGATTTTTGTTAAAAGTTTTAGAGTGTACTCATTCCGATTACGGGGCCTCGGATGAGTCCCGTATCGTTATTTTTCGTCACTACCTCCCCGTGCCGGGAGTGGGTAATTTGCGCGCCTGCTGCCTTCCTTGGATGTGGTAGCCGTTTCTCAGGCTCCCTCTCCGGAATCGAACCCTGATTCCCCGTTACCCGTTACAACCATGGTAGGCGCATAACCTACCATCGACAGTTGATAAGGCAGACATTTGAAAGATACGTCGCCGGTGCGTGACCGTGCGATCAGCAAAAGTTATTCAGTGTCACCAATTGAGTACGATACCACGATGTTGCCACCGCGGCACCGATTGGTTTTGATCTAATAAAAGCGCTTCTTCCGTCTCCGGTCGGAACTCTGTTTGCATGTATTAGCTCTAGAATTACCACAGTTATCCAAGTAAAAGTGGTACGATCTAAGGAACCATAACTGATTTAATGAGCCTTTCGCGGTTTCACCTTAATTTGGCTTGTACTGAGACATGCATGGCTTAATCTTTGAGACAAGCATATGACTACTGGCAGGATCAACCAGGGAGCTATTCATCGACACCGCCGTAGCGAGCATCAGTATTGAGTAGCTTTTATTGCCACCGCAACACATTGTGCAAACGACCGAGGTCCGCAGACGCACCGATCAACACGCAGTGAGCTGTTAATGTGCAAAAGAATCATACAATGAAATATCGTAATATTTCGATTCAATGAAAGTTCTTAAAGACTTCCTTTAGTTTCGACAATCTCTGACACAATTCGTTAGATTGAATTCGTCTTGGTTTTGAAAATCGTAAAGATAATCAACGTCTGACATTCGCAGCAATGAATATTCTCGCTCGGAATGCAGTGAGTTATTGCAAATTTTATATGGCTTGCGCCGTTTTGGGTGATCGCATATGGGTAGTTCACGTTAAACGGATACAGATCCCGCGATCGTGCAGTGATTATGACTATCCCAGCGTTGCCCCAGTCCCTCTTGACTACTTCTGCTAGATTGTATGCTGTTTTGCCACCTGCTACAAGAAAAGAGAATCTCAATTCACACAGGCAGCGTTCTAGGTATGTGCCCATCTCATACCTCTTAGTAGCGCCCCAAACTACCGTATAAATAAAGAAAAGCTGCCGCAAATATTATAGATTTACCAGCGAGACAATTCAATATTTTCACAGACAGCATCTGGTTACAAATAAAGATCATAACAGTGCCCCGTGCTTGCTCGTTCGTGTATGCATACGTACCCATCATGAAAAATTTCAATCATCTAAATACGTACAAAAATTTCAAAAAAATGTTTAAGAAATCATTTAATGCATATTCTCTAACAGTTTCATCAATCAGAAAAGATCTTCCACCAGTTTCGTTCACGCGGAGAGATGTTCATGTCGGCGCGTACGCGCTCGACTCATCTCTCCCTACTAGGTTCGAGGCCAAATTCTAGACATTATTGTGAGGCGCCTACGTGCTATAGCGTATACGAGGCAATTCTCTGTACAGTGTACACTAGCCGGATGCGTAACTTCGATGTTCCGCGACACCAAAACATAGCCTCAGGAGCGATTTTTTTCGGCAGAGTTGACAATTTATTCACTGCAGTACTTTGACTCGCCAACTCTGCCGAAAATATTCACTGCACTACTTTTACAACTTATTCTTTAATTATGCTTATTCGCACTTAGCCGATGGAGAAATTAATTTTTGACAAAGTTGAAAATATTCACTGTACTACTTTTTGGACTTAGCCGCTGGAGCAAAATTTTTCGTCAGAGTTGAACACATATTCACTGCACTACTTAGCGATCTGGACTTAGCCGCTGGAGCAAAATTTTTCGTCAGAGTTGAACACATATTCACTGCACTACTTAGCGATCTGGACTTAGCCGCTGGAGCAAAATTTTTCGTCAGAGTTGAACACATATTCACTGCACTACTTAGCGATCTGGACTTAGCCGCTGGAGCAAAATTTTTCGTCAGAGTTGAACACATATTCACTGCACTACTTAGCGATCTGGACTTAGACGCTGGAGCAAAATTTTTCGTCAGAGTTGAACACATATTCACTGCACTACTTAGCGATCTGGACTTAGCCGCTGGAGCAAAATTTTTCGTCAGAGTTGAACACATATTCACTGCACTACTTGACGATCTGGACTTAGCCGCTGGAGCAAAATTTTTCGTCAGAGTTGAACACATATTCACTGCACTACTTAGCGATCTGGACTTAGCCGCTGGAGCAAAATTTTTCGTCAGAGTTGAACACATATTCACTGCACTACTTGACGATCTGGACTTAGCCGCTGGAGCAAAATTTTTCGTCAGAGTTGAACACATATTCACTGCACTACTTAGCGATCTGGACTTAGCCGCTGGAGCAAAATTTTTCGTCAGAGTTGAACACATATTCACTGCACTACTTAGCGATCTGGACTTAGCCGCTGGAGCAAAATTTTTCGTCAGAGTTGAACACATATTCACTGCACTACTTAGCGATCTGGACTTAGCCGCTGGAGCAAAATTTTTCGTCAGAGTTGAACACATATTCACTGCACTACTTAGCGATCTGGACTTAGCCGCTGGAGCAAAATTTTTCGTCAGAGTTGAACACATATTCACTGCACTACTTAGCGATCTGGACTTAGCCGCTGGAGCAAAATTTTTCGTCAGAGTTGAACACATATTCACTGCACTACTTAGCGATCTGGACTTAGCCGCTGGAGCAAAATTTTTCGTCAGAGTTGAACACATATTCACTGCACTACTTAGCGATCTGGACTTAGCCGCTGGAGCAAAATTTTTCGTCAGAGTTGAACACATATTCACTGCACTACTTAGCGATCTGGACTTAGCCGCTGGAGCAATTTTTTTCGTCAGAGTTGAACACATATTCACTGCACTACTTAGCGATCTGGACTTAGCCGCTGGAGCAAAATTTTTCGTCAGAGTTGAACACATATTCACTGCACTACTTAGCGATCTGGACTTAGCCGCTGGAGCAAAATGTTTCGTCAGAGTTGAACACATATTCACTGCACTACTTAGCGATCTGGACTTAGCCGCTGGAGCAAAATTTTTCGTCAGAGTTGAACACATATTCACTGCACTACTTAGCGATCTGGACTTAGCCGCTGGAGCAAAATTTTTCGTCAGAGTTGAACACATATTCACTGCACTACTTAGCGATCTGGACTTAGCCGCTGGAGCAAAATTTTTCGTCAGAGTTGAACACATATTCACTGCACTACTTAGCGATCTGGACTTAGCCGCTGGAGCAAAATTTTTCGTCAGAGTTGAACACATATTTACTGCACTACTTAGCGATCTGGACTTAGCCGCTGGAGCAAAATTTTATTCACTGTAGTAACTCATTATTTTATTCGCTGTAGTACTTCTATACGTGAACATTGATTTTTCTCACAACGTTATATTTTGCATTAACTCATTATTTTATTCACTGTAGTACTTCTATACGTGAACATTGATTTTTGTTACAACGTTATATTTTGCATTAACACATTATTTTATTCACTGTAGTACTTCTATACGTGAACATTGATTTTTCTCACAACGTTATATTTTGCATTAACTCATTATTTTATTCACTGTAGTACTTCTATACGTGAACATTGATTTTTCTCACAACGTTATATTTTGCATTAACTCATTATTTTATTCACTGTAGTACTTCTATACGTGAACATTGATTTTTCTCACAACGTTATATTTTGCATTAACACATTATTTTATTCACTGTAGTACTTCTATACGTGAACATTGATTTTTCTCACAACGTTATATTTTGCATTAACACATTATTTTATTCACTGTAGTACTTCTATACGTGAACATTGATTTTTCTCACAACGTTATATTTTGCATTAACACATTATTTTATTCACTGTAGTACTTCTATACGTGAACATTGATTTTTCTCACAACGTTATATTTTGCATTAACTCATTATTTTATTCACTGTAGTACTTCTATACGTGAACATTGATTTTTCTCACAACGTTATATTTTGCATTAACACATTATTTTATTCACTGTAGTACTTCTATACGTGAACATTGATTTTTCTCACAACGTTATATTTTGCATTAACACATTATTTTATTCACTGTAGTACTTCTATACGTGAACATTGATTTTTCTCACAACGTTATATTTTGCATTAACACATTATTTTATTCACTGTAGTACTTCTATACGTGAACATTGATTTTTCTCACAACGTTATATTTTGCATTAACTCATTATTTTATTCACTGTAGTACTTCTATACGTGAACATTGATTTTTCTCACAACGTTATATTTTGCATTAACACATTATTTTATTCACTGTAGTACTTCTATACGTGACAATTGATTTTTCTCACAACGTTATATTTTGCATTAACACATTATTTTATTCACTGTAGTACTTCTATACGTGAACATTGATTTTTCTCACAACCTAATATTCACTTAGGTATTACTTTTACATTTCGACGTCGCCGCATGAATGCTGCAACTTGAAATTGTAAAAGTAATGCCTAAGTGAATATACTAATTGTTTTATGTTTTTAATTTATACAGACTTATGTAATATTTTACATATTTTTAACGGTCAAGTTAGGTTAGCGTTGGTGAAATTTTACTACAATGTTAGGTTAGCATAGGTGAAATTTTACCATTATTTATGCAAATTGAGGTTAGGTTAGGTTAGGTTAGGTTAGGTTAGGTTAGGTTAGGTTAGGTTAGGTTAGGTTAGGTTAGGTTAGGTTAGGTTAGGTTAGGTTAGGTTAGGTTAGGTTAGGTTAGGTTAGGTTAGGTTAGGTTAGGTTAGGTTAGGTTAGGTTAGGTTAGGTTAGGTTAGGTTAGGTTAGGTTAGGTTAGGTTAGGTTAGGTTAGGTTAGGTTAGGTTAGGTTAGCTTAGTTTGCGTTACGATCCGTTACGTTAGTTTGCGTTACGTATACGGCCCTTCTACAGTTCACAAGTTGCAGCATTCATGCGGCGACGTCGAAATGTAAAATGATTGCAGTATGTTATAAAATATTTAAAACAACGACACGTGGTGTTCCCAAGCAGTCTCCCATCTAAGTACTAACCGCGCCCGACATCGCTTGACTTCAGTGATCGGACGAGAACTGGTATATTCAATGTGGTATGGTCGTTGCTTATTCATGCTTTAACAATATTCATATTTCAATAATTTATAATATTATATCATTGCTGAAATGCACACTCACCATATATAAATCACTCACGTTATCCATTCAAGTAGTACAGTAAAAATTACACTCGCTGTATAGTCTAAGTACGTAAGTAGTACAGTAGATACATGCATACATCATCCATCAACGAAAACGACACTTACAATTCACATCGCATGAAACAAGTCAGGCATAATCGCACCAAAATAAAAGTAAAGCTCTACTACAAGTACTCTTTGCATAAGTACTACAGTGAATATCATATGTATGCATAAGCAGCGCAGTGCAGTGTACACTGCACGTCAACTCTCTCTCCGCTCCACTACTCCACTACTCCACTACTTTCTTCGACACTAAGTACTACAGTGAACGTATACACGTATGCATGAGTACATATTGTATACTCACGTTCACCCATAACATCTCTCGATCTGTGACAAAGTAGTACTGTGAATACTGTATGCGCGCACAAAAGTATTGCAGTGAATACTGATAGCGTACGTATATGCAGTCTAACTCTCCACTCTGCCTCCTCTGCCACTCAACTTCTCGTCCGGCACAAGTTCTCCTTCGCCAAAGTAATGCAGTCAATACGCTATGTATGCATTACAGTCTCAACGCTCGCTCCGCAACACTCGACGTCTACATCATCTCGCCTCACAAAAGTACTTCAGTCAATACGCCATGCATGCATCAGAGTCGCAACTCTCCGCAACACTCCACATATACATCATCTCGCCACACAAAAGTACTTCAGTCAATACGCTATGTATGCACTACAGTCTCAACGCTCGCTCCGCAACACTCCACGTCTACATCATCTCGCCTCATAAAAGTACTTCAGTCAATACGCTATGTATGCACTACAGTCTCAACGCTCGCTCCGCAACACTCCACGTCTACATCATCTCGCCTCATAAAAGTACTTCAGTCAATACGCCATGCATGCATCAGAGTCGCAACTCTCCGCAATACTCAACGTCTACATCATCTCGCCACACAAAACTACTACCGTCAATCTACACTCCGCACATCCATCCATCCATCCATCCATCCATCCATCAATCCGTCAGTCAGTCACATCGTCACAACGTCGCAAGTACTACAGTAAACCTATTGTGTACGCATTCATTCATTCATCGTCAACACCGTCAATTTATCTCACTAAAGTATTACAGTCAAAGTATCAGACATTTGCGCCAAGTAATTCAGTAAATAAACGTTCACCAAATCCATCCAAATCGCCAATCCGGCTTAGTAGTGCAGTCAATTTCCAAAATCACATCACGCCACCAAATCACAACGGCGGGATCACATCTCCACCTCATCACCTCATCTACCACCCATACTACTCAAAACTACCAAATCCGTCACAAATAACCAGATTCCCACTGTCCCCATATTTTTTTCGCCAAAATTATATATAGCAAAAAAAAAGTGGCCGAAACTGTCAAGCCGAATTTCAATGTGAAATGCAGGCGAAAAGTACGCCCAAAGTACTACAGTGAATATAAAAAATTTGAAAAAAATGACAGTCCCCCGTATGACACACAATTTTGTGCGAGTGGTTACAATTTTTAGTACGCGTTTTCGTGCGAATTGGCTGCGATATTCACAGACCTATCGGCAGAAACGACGTAAAATGCGTGCCTGTTTTCCGCAGGAAAACAAACGACGCGCGTAAGCAAAATTTTGTCGAAAAACAGTTCCTCGTTTACGACAGAAATATCAGCCACGCTAGCAACGACGCAAAATTTGCGCCTTGCCACACACCTTTTCCAGCATCTGCTGTGCCATCCGCTGGATGCCAGCAACGCTGCGGATGCTTGTCGTAGAGTCAAAAAATCATGTTTCGACACGTACAGTCAGCTCCGCTGCAGCGACACAATATTTTACAAATTAAAAATTTGTAATGTGCCCTACAAATCTTTCTCCTGCATCTACTGCGCAACCCACTTGGAGTGCCAGCAATGCGCGCAAGCTTGACGTCAAGTCGTAAAACACGCAGTGTTTTCAACAAGTACTGTCAGCCCCGCTGCAGCGACACAATATGTTGCAAATAAAAATCTACAACGTGCCTGTCCTGCATTCCTTTTTCCCACATCTACTGCGCTACCATCCCCTGGGTGCCAGTAATGCGCGCAAGCTTGTCGTCAAGTCGAAACACCTTGTTTCCGACAAGTACGGTCAGCCCCGCTGCAACGACACGTATATTTTACAAATTATTTGTAATGCGCCTTGCATTTAATCTCTCTCTTTGCATATGCTGTGTGCTACCGCTATGGGTGCCACGCATTGCGCGTAAGCTTTTTAGTTTCGCCGAAAAACAGTGTTTACGGACGAGAACAGCCCCGCTGCAGCGACACAATATGTTGCAAATAAAAATCTACAACGTGCCTGTCCTGCATTCCTTTTTCCCACATCTACTGCGCTACCATCCCCTGGGTGCCAGTAATGCGCGCAAGCTTGTCGTCAAGTCGAAAAACCGTGTTTCCGACAAGTACGGTCAGCCCCGCTGCAACGACACGTATATTTTACAAATTATTTGTAATGTGCCTTGCATTTAATCTCTCTCTTTGCATATGCTGTGTGCTACCGCTATGGGTGCCACGCATTGCGCGTAAGCTTGTTAGTTTCGCCGAAAAACAGTGTTTACGGACGAGAACAGCCCCGCTGCAGCGACACAATATGTTGCAAATAAAAATCTACAACGTGCCTGTCCTGCATTCCTTTTTCCCACATCTACTGCGCTACCATCCCCTGGGTGCCAGTAATGCGCGCGAGCTTGTCGTCAAGTCGAAAAACCGTGTTTCCGACAAGTACTGTCAGCCTCGCAGCAGTGACACAGTGTTTTACAAATTCGTAATTTGTAATGTGCCCTGCATTAATAATACTCGCATCTTCCCACTGGGAGACGAGCTTCCAAGCTGAGGCTAAGTCTCATCAGATCGCAGCGTGGAAACTGCTCTGCCGAGTACAACACCCCGCCAAGTACATAAGTCGTTTACAGACCACTCTGAGCTTCGACACTGAACACAACACCCATAATCTACCGATTGAAGAGCCCAACACAATCGAGTATTTAAGAAGACGCCTTCTCCCATCTTTGAACGGGTTACAAGACGAACCTCCAATCAGACCCGCAATCAAGCGCAAAAACAATTGCAACTCAATCCGGCCAGTCGTGTATATAGAAACGACCCTCAGTCAGGAGTGGTCCAGGAACAGTATCCAGAGACCGCAATGAGCGTTAGAAATGTCGATGTTCATGTGTCCTGCAGTTCACACACAGACGCGCAATTTGCTGCGTTCTTCATCGACCCACGAGCCAAGTGATCCACCGTTTAAGGTTGTATAATTTTTGCAAAACAAGCGTTCGTCTCAGTAGCACGTTTGTAGTAGCTGTCGTGAGCTCACTATTGCTGCCGTAAACAATAGTCTAGAGCCATCTGCCGCCAGCCCATGCTAGATCTAACAAATTTTGTCGCAGGTCATGGTTGTTTGGTACGCTGTCGTGAGCTCTCTTGAAACAGTAATATAAGCCATCTGCCGCCAGCAAAACTGTCGTGAGCTCTCAATCATGCAACAAACATATAAGCCATCTGCCGCCAGCAGAACTGTCGTGAGCTCTCTCATGCAACAAACATATAAGCCATCTGCCGCCAGCAGAACTGTCGTGAGCTCTCTCATGCAACAAACATATAAGCCATCTGCCGCCAGCAGAACTGTCGTGAGCTCTCATTCATGAAACGATCGTATAGGCCATCTGCCGCCAGCCGTAGCTGTCGTGAGCCCACCATCGCAACAATCCTATAAGCCATCTGCCGCCAGTCCCACAGTCGTGAGCTCTCACATTTGAAACAATCGTAAACAAGCCATCTGCCGCCAGTCCCACAGTCGTGAGCTCTCACATTTGAAACAATCGTAAACAAGCCATCTGCCGCCAGTCCCACAGTCGTGAGCTCTCACATTTGAAACAATCCTATAAGCCATCTGCCGCCAGCCTCACAGTCGTGAGCTCTCACTACTGAATCAATCAAACAAGCCATCTGCCGCCAGGACCATCCATGCTGTCGTGAGCTGCACTATCGCACAGTAAAATAAGCCATCTGCCGCCAGCAAAACTGTCGTGAGCTCTCAATCATGAATCGGACATATATGAGCCATCTGCCGCCAGCAAAACTGTCGTGAGCTCTCTCATGCAACAAACATATAAGCCATCTGCCGCCAGCAGAACTGTCGTGAGCTCTCTCATGCAACAAACATATAAGCCATCTGCCGCCAGCAGAACTGTCGTGAGCTCTCATTCATGAAATGATCGTATAGGCCATCTGCCGCCAGCCGTAGCTGTCGTGAGCCCACCATCGCAACAATCCTATAAGCCATCTGCCGCCAGTCCCACAGTCGTGAGCTCTCACATTTGAAACAATCGTAAACAAGCCATCTGCCGCCAGTCCCACAGTCGTGAGCTCTCACATTTGAAACAATCGTAAACAAGCCATCTGCCGCCAGTCTCACAGTCGTGAGCTCTCACATCCGAAACAATCATATAAGCCATCTGCCGCCAGCCTCACAGTCGTGAGCTCTCATTACTGCAACAGTCGTGTCAGCCATCTGCCGCCAGCCCATGCCGAACTACTTTTTGTTCACTAGTCATGTTTGAGTAACTGCCGTGAGCCCACAATCGCCAGCGGAGCAATTGTATAGGGCCATCTGCCGTCAGTCCATGCTCGAACTACTAACTCAGTTTCGTTAAGTTTAAGTGTCAGATTAAATTTTCGTATGCAACGAATCACATACAGGCAATGTAAACAACCAACATGTAAAATGATATAGTCGAATACTACCTAAAAGTTTGTGTAACAACGACTGTACGAAACAGCAACGAAGTGTTTGCCTGTTTATATTACAGTACAGAAAATCTGTAAAGCAACCGCCAAAGACCCTACTAACGACGACAAGCGCCGCTTTCGCGAGTCAATGTTTATGATTGTGCGCACAACTGCACAACCCGCCAGACAAGTTCATCACATGTTACAGAAGTCGCGTTACGAACGAGAGACTTTAAAGAGACGCAAATCATTTCCTCTACATAAAGCAGTGGAATACATAGCGAAACTTCCGAGCTCCGCAACCAAGCACAAAAATAATTTGCACTCAGTCCGAGCGGTCTATTAGAGTTTACAGAGACGCCCTCGCTACTCGATGGTAGTACAGAACGAACTCCCGGCTAGTTCCGCAGCCAAGCACAAAATTAATTTGCACTCAACCCGAACAATTTGGGTAGACCTCTCTCGTGTTCTCTATATATCTTAGGAGACGAAATCATCTTGCCGGAGCAGGCTAGTACAAATCGAAACCCACGTGCATCCCGACATAAATATGAGCACGGCTACCATGTACTCGTCGGAATAACACTTTAGATCCACATATGTATATAAAACCATTTATTTTCTGATACAAGAAGACGGACTCGCCGACTCGATGGAAGGTACAGCCCGAAATCCGTTTAACAGATTCTTTATTCATTTTCTCTGATCCTAGAAGACGAACTCGCCGACTCAATGGAAGGTACAGCATCGAAATCCGTTCACCAGAGTTCTTTCATACACTGATCCTAGAAGACGGACTCGCCAACTCAATGGAAGGTACAGCACCGAAATCCGTTTACCAGAGTTCTTTTACAATTTGATCCTAGAAGACGGACTCGCCAACTCTATGGAAGGTACAGCACCGAAATCCGTTTATCAGTGTTCTTTCATAATCTGATCCTAGAAGAGGGACTCGCCAACTCGATAGAAGGTACAGCACCGAAATCCGTTTAACAGATTTGTTAACTTCTTCATCTGATTCTAGAAGACGGACTCGCCGACTCAATGGAAGGTACAGCACCGAAATCCGTTTAGCAGATTTGTTAACAATTTTGTCTGATCTAGGAGACGGACTCAGCCCACTCTATGGAAGGTACAGCCCGAAACCAGTCGACAATTAATTTCGTTTATTGTTTTCTTTGATACTAGAAGACGAGCTCGCCGACTCGATGGAAGGTACAGTTCGAAATCCGTTATCAGTTTGTTCGTATTATTGAGAGACGGACTCAGCTTACTCGATGGCAAGTACAGCCCGAAACCCATTAGATTTTCCTTTCATGATTTATTTCGCATACGCATGCATTATGTGCGCTTGAGATTGAACCTGGATCTCCTCATTATAGTCTTCGTCATATATTTCCATTTTGCGCGGACAGAAAGAATTGATGTACGGAATGCCGTAGCAATCACGTACGACTGAGTGCTTTCCCAGGACACTCAGCCACAGTTGTGTCGCCCCTTCACAACTGCCGTGGTCAGAAAGAATTGATGTACGGAATGCCGTAGCAATCACGTACGACTGAGTGCTTTCCCAGGACACTCAGCCACAGTTGTGCCGCCCCTTCACAACTGCCGTGGTCAGACGGACTCCAGATCTGCCACTATTTGCCGTGTACTGGGTGAGGACCGTAGTCCGCCAACCCGGGTGCGACCGTAGTCTGTCCACCCGTACAAGCGACATGTCTTCTATTGTCTTCCTTTTGCGATGCGAGTACTCTCCGTAGACGGTACTCGCTCGCTCTGCTTTTTCTTTGTTGAGAACTATCCGTAGACAGAACTCTTATTCTTTCTTTTAGCGATGCGAGTACTCTCCGTAGACGGTACTCGCTCCCGCTGCTTCTTCTTTCTTTGTTGAGAACTATCCGTAGACAGAACTCTTATTCTTTCTTTTAGCGATGTGAGTACTCTCCGTAGACGGTACTCGGTCGCTCCGCTTTTTCTTTACTAACGCAAAACAGATCAAATCTGAAGACTATTTTCTTGTACGCCAAACAATAAAAATCTCGCAACAACACGCACAACACGAAGTCACACGGCTGGCGGACATTAATGCCGGTTGGTACATTTATTATATATATATACTGTCGTGAGCTCTCATTCATGAAACGATCGTATAGGCCATCTGCCGCCAGCCGTAGCTGTCGTGAGCCCACCATCGCAACAATCCTATGAGTCATCTGCCGCCAGTGTTAAATTTTGCTGTCGTGAGCTCTCACTACTGCAACAATCGTATAAGCCATCTGCCGCCAGCCGAAACTGTCGTGAGCTCACTACTGCTACAATCGTATAAGCCATCTGCCGCCAGCTTTGTATGAAAGGAAACGTTCTACGCACGACAAGACTGTATCTGTCGATGATATACATATTTGGTAACGCTCAATTTGGATCTATATACTAATATATAGAGTACTACTGTCTCCGACAATCAAGCACAATTAAGCACTCAACCCGGACAGCATAATGTGTGCTAGAGCAAACAAAACACATTCGAGCTTGTAACACTCTCAGCGAAATGCCGCATAAATTCTAGTCACACGATTTGTTAATAGTATAAATACTAATAACGTTAATGATCCTTCCGCAGGTTCACCTACGGAAACCTTGTTACGACTTTTACTTCCTCTAAATAATCAAGTTTGGTCATCTTTCCAGCAAAACATCGGCGGTCGTCGAAACGCCGCCGCGTACCAGTCCGAAGACCTCACTAAATCATTCAATCGGTAGTAGCGACGGGCGGTGTGTACAAAGGGCAGGGACTTAATCGGCGCAAGTTTATGACTCGCGCCTACTGGGAATTCCTCGTTCATGGGGAACAATTGCAAGCCCCAATCCCTAGCACGAAGGATTTTCAGCGGATTACCCGGACCTCTCGGCCAGGGAAGACACGCTGATTCCTTCATTGTAGCGCGCGTGCGGCCCAGGACATCTAAGGGCATCACAGACCTGTTATTGCTCAATCTCATGCGGCTAAAAGCCGCCATTCCCTCTAAGAAGAATTTATTGTACGCCGACAGTAAAAATCGCGCAACAACACGAACGACCGAAATCGAACGGCTGGCGGACCTTTAAGATGCCGGTTAGTACGTCTAATTAATAGGCTTGAGTCTCGTTCGTTATCGGAATTAACCAGACAAATCAATCCACGAACTAAGAACGGCCATGCACCACCACCCACCAAATCAAGAAAGAGCTCTCAATCTGTCAATCCTTCCGGTGTCCGGACCTGGTGAGATTTCCCGTGTTGAGTCAAATTAAGCCGCAGGCTCCACTCCTGGTGGTGCCCTTCCGTCAATTCCTTTAAGTTTCAGCTTTGCAACCATACTTCCCCCGGAACCCAAAAGCTTTGGTTTCCCGGAAGCTGCCCGCCGAGTCATATATGGAACGTCGGCGGATCGCTAGCTGGCATCGTTTATGGTTAGAACTAGGGCGGTATCTGATCGCCTTCGAACCTCTAACTTTCGTTCTTGATCAATGAAAACGTTTTTGGCAAATGCTTTCGCTTCTGTCCGTCTTGCGACGATCCAAGAATTTCACCTCTAACGTCGCAATACGAATGCCCCCATCCGTTCCTATTAATCATTACCTCGGCATTCCTAAAACCAACAAAATAGAACCGAGGTCCTATTCCATTATTCCATGCACACAGTATTCAGGCAAAATTGGCCTGCTTTAAGCACTCTAATTTGTTCAAAGTAAACGTGCCGGCCCACCTCGACACTCAATAAAGAGCACCGCGATGGGAAACGCACCCACACGGAGCGGGCACGCACAGGGCTACGAACGACCGCAGGGCGATCAATCCGCAGAGCCCACCGACAGGACGTCCCGCCACACGCCAGTTGAACACCGCGAGCGATGAACCAGCGGCGCGGGACACAAATTCGACTACGAGCTTTTTAACCGCAACAACTTTAATATACGCTATTAGAGCTGGAATTACCGCGGCTGCTGGCACCAGACTTGCCCTCTAATTGATTTTTGTTAAAAGTTTTAGAGTGTACTCATTCCGATTACGGGGCCTCGGATGAGTCCCGTATCGTTATTTTTCGTCACTACCTCCCCGTGCCGGGAGTGGGTAATTTGCGCGCCTGCTGCCTTCCTTGGATGTGGTAGCCGTTTCTCAGGCTCCCTCTCCGGAATCGAACCCTGATTCCCCGTTACCCGTTACAACCATGGTAGGCGCATAACCTACCATCGACAGTTGATAAGGCAGACATTTGAAAGATACGTCGCCGGTGCGTGACCGTGCGATCAGCAAAAGTTATTCAGTGTCACCAATTGAGTACGATACCACGATGTTGCCACCGCGGCACTGATTGGTTTTGATCTAATAAAAGCGCTCCTTCCGTCTCCGGTCGGAACTCTGTTTGCATGTATTAGCTCTAGAATTACCACAGTTATCCAAGTAAAAGTGGTACGATCTAAGGAACCATAACTGATTTAATGAGCCTTTCGCGGTTTCACCTTAATTTGGCTTGTACTGAGACATGCATGGCTTAATCTTTGAGACAAGCATATGACTACTGGCAGGATCAACCAGGGAGCTATTCATCGACACCGCCGTAGCGAGCATCAGTATTGAGTAGCTTTTATTGCCACCGCAACACATTGTGCAAACGACCGAGGTCCGCAGACGCACCGATCAACACGCAGTGAGCTGTTAATGTGCAAAAGAATCATACAATGAAATATCGTAATATTTCGATTCAATGAAAGTTCTTAAAGACTTCCTTTAGTTTCGACAATCTCTGACACAATTCGTTAGATTGAATTCGTCTTGGTTTTGAAAATCGTAAAGATAATCAACGTCTGACATTCGCAGCAATGAATATTCTCGCTCGGAATGCAGTGAGTTATTGCAAATTTTATATGGCTTGCGCCGTTTTGGGTGATCGCATATGGGTAGTTCACGTTAAACGGATACAGATCCCGCGATCGTGCAGTGATTATGACTATCCCAGCGTTGCCCCAGTCCCTCTTGACTACTTCTGCTAGATTGTATGCTGTTTTGCCACCTGCTACAAGAAAAGAGAATCTCAATTCACACAGGCAGCGTTCTAGGTATGTGCCAATCTCATACCTCTTAGTAGCGCCCCAAACTACCGTATAAATAAAGAAAAGCTGCCGCAAATATTATAGGATTTAACAGCGAGACAATTCAATATTTTCACAGACAGCATCTGGTTACAAATAAAGATCATAACAGTGCCCCGTGCTTGCTCGTTCGTGTATGCATACGTACCCATCATGAAAAATTTCAATCATCTAAATACGTACAAAAATTTCAAAAAAATGTTTAAGAAATCATTTAATGCATATTCTCTAACAGTTTCATCAATCAGAAAAGATCTTCCACCAGTTTCGTTCACGCGGAGAGATGTTCATGTCGGCGCGTACGCGCTCGACTCATCTCTCCCTACTAGGTTCGAGGCCAAATTCTAGACATTATTGTGAGGCGCCTACGTGCTATAGCGTATACGAGGCAATTCTCTGTACAGTGTACACTAGCCGGATGCGTAACTTCGATGTTCCGCGACACCAAAACATAGCCTCAGGAGCGATTTTTTTCGGCAGAGTTGACAATTTATTCACTGCAGTACTTTGACTCGCCAACTCTGCCGAAAATATTCACTGCACTACTTTTACAACTTATTCTTTAATTATGCTTATTCGCACTTAGCCGATGGAGAAATTAATTTTTGACAAAGTTGAAAATATTCACTGTACTACTTTTTGGACTTAGCCGCTGGAGCAAAATTTTTCGTCAGAGTTGAACACATATTCACTGCACTACTTAGCGATCTGGACTTAGCCGCTGGAGCAAAATTTTTCGTCAGAGTTGAACACATATTCACTGCACTACTTAGCGATCTGGACTTAGCCGCTGGAGCAAAATTTTTCGTCAGAGTTGAACACATATTCACTGCACTACTTAGCGATCTGGACTTAGCCGCTGGAGCAAAATTTTTCGTCAGAGTTGAACACATATTCACTGCACTACTTAGCGATCTGGAATTAGCCGCTGGAGCAAAATTTTTCGTCAGAGTTGAACACATATTCACTGCACTACTTAGCGATCTGGACTTAGCCGCTGGAGCAAAATTTTTCGTCAGAGTTGAACATATATTCACTGCACTACTTAGCGATCTGGACTTTGCCGCTGGAGCAAAATTTTTCGTCAGAGTTGAACACATATTCACTGCACTACTTAGCGATCTGGACTTAGCCGCTGGAGCAAAATTTTTCGTCAGAGTTGAACACATATTCACTGCACTACTTAGCGATCTGGACTTAGCCGCTGGAGCAAAATTTTTCGTCAGAGTTGAACACATATTCACTGCACTACTTAGCGATCTGGACTTAGCCGCTGGAGCAAAATTTTTCGTCAGAGTTGAACACATATTCACTGCACTACTTAGCGATCTGGACTTAGCCGCTGGAGCAAAATTTTTCGTCAGAGTTGAACACATATTCACTGCACTACTTAGCGATCTGGACTTAGCCGCTGGAGCAAAATTTTTCGTCAGAGTTGAACACATATTCACTGCACTACTTAGCGATCTGGACTTAGCCGCTGGAGCAAAATTTTTCGTCAGAGTTGAACACATATTCACTGCACTACTTAGCGATCTGGACTTAGCCGCTGGAGCAAAATTTTTCGTCAGAGTTGAACACATATTCACTGCACTACTTAGCGATCTGGACTTAGCCGCTGGAGCAAAATTTTTCGTCAGAGTTGAACACATATTCACTGCACTACTTAGCGATCTGGACTTAGCCGCTGGAGCAAAATTTTTCGTCAGAGTTGAACACATATTCACTGCACTACTTAGCGATCTGGACTTAGCCGCTGGAGCAAAATTTTTCGTCAGAGTTGAACACATATTCACTGCACTACTTAGCGATCTGGACTTAGCCGCTGGAGCAAAATTTTTCGTCAGAGTTGAACACATATTCACTGCACTACTTAGCGATCTGGACTTGGCCGCTGGAGCAAAATTTTTCGTCAGAGTTGAACACATATTCACTGCACTACTTAGCGATCTGGACTTAGCCGCTGGAGCAAAATTTTTCGTCAGAGTTGAACACATATTCACTGCACTACTTAGCGATCTGGACTTAGCCGCTGGAGCAAAATTTTTCGTCAGAGTTGAACACATATTCACTGCACTACTTAGCGATCTGGACTTAGCCGCTGGAGCAAAATTTTTCGTCAGAGTTGAACACATATTCACTGCACTACTTAGCGATCTGGACTTAGCCGCTGGAGCAAAATTTTTCGTCAGAGTTGAACACATATTCACTGCACTACTTAGCGATCTGGACTTAGCCGCTGGAGCAAAATTTTTCGTCAGAGTTGAACACATATTCACTGCACTACTTAGCGATCTGGACTTAGCCGCTGGAGCAAAATTTTTCGTCAGAGTTGAACACATATTCACTGCACTACTTAGCGATCTGGACTTAGCCGCTGGAGCAAAATTTTTCGTCAGAGTTGAACACATATTCACTGCACTACTTAGCGATCTGGACTTAGCCGCTGGAGCAAAATTTTTCGTCAGAGTTGAACACATATTCACTGCACTACTTAGCGATCTGGACTTAGCCGCTGGAGCAAAATTTTTCGTCAGAGTTGAACACATATTCACTGCACTACTTAGCGATCTGGACTTAGCCGCTGGAGCAAAATTTTTCGTCAGAGTTGAACACATATTCACTGCACTACTTAGCGATCTGGACTTAGCCGCTGGAGCAAAATTTTTCGTCAGAGTTGAACACATATTCACTGCACTACTTAGCGATCTGGACTTAGCCGCTGGAGCAAAATTTTTCGTCAGAGTTGAACACATATTCACTGCACTACTTAGCGATCTGGACTTAGCCGCTGGAGCAAAATTTTTCGTCAGAGTTGAACACATATTCACTGCACTACTTAGCGATCTGGACTTAGCCGCTGGAGCAAAATTTTTCGTCAGAGTTGAACACATATTCACTGCACTACTTAGCGATCTGGACTTAGCCGCTGGAGCAAAATTTTTCGTCAGAGTTGAACACATATTCACTGCACTACTTAGCGATCTGGACTTAGCCGCTGGAGCAAAATTTTTCGTCAGAGTTGAACACATATTCACTGCACTACTTAGCGATCTGGACTTAGCCGCTGGAGCAAAATTTTTCGTCAGAGTTGAACACATATTCACTGCACTACTTAGCGATCTGGACTTAGCCGCTGGAGCAAAATTTTTCGTCAGAGTTGAACACATATTCACTGCACTACTTAGCGATCTGGACTTAGCCGCTGGAGCAAAATTTTTCGTCAGAGTTGAACACATATTCACTGCACTACTTAGCGATCTGGACTTAGCCGCTGGAGCAAAATTTTTCGTCAGAGTTGAACACATATTCACTGCACTACTTAGCGATCTGGACTTAGCCGCTGGAGCAAAATTTTTCGTCAGAGTTGAACACATATTCACTGCACTACTTAGCGATCTGGACTTAGCCGCTGGAGCAAAATTTTTCGTCAGAGTTGAACACATATTCACTGCACTACTTAGCGATCTGGACTTAGCCGCTGGAGCAAAATTTTTCGTCAGAGTTGAACACATATTCACTGCACTACTTAGCGATCTGGACTTAGCCGCTGGAGCAAAATTTTTCGTCAGAGTTGAACACATATTCACTGCACTACTTAGCGATCTGGACTTAGCCGCTGGAGCAAAATTTTTCGTCAGAGTTGAACACATATTCACTGCACTACTTAGCGATCTGGACTTAGCCGCTGGAGCAAAATTTTTCGTCAGAGTTGAACACATATTCACTGCACTACTTAGCGATCTGGACTTAGCCGCTGGAGCAAAATTTTTCGTCAGAGTTGAACACATATTCACTGCACTACTTAGCGATCTGGACTTAGCCGCTGGAGCAAAATTTTTCGTCAGAGTTGAACACATATTCACTGCACTACTTAGCGATCTGGACTTAGCCGCTGGAGCAAAATTTTTCGTCAGAGTTGAACACATATTCACTGCACTACTTAGCGATCTGGACTTAGCCGCTGGAGCAAAATTTTTCGTCAGAGTTGAACACATATTCACTGCACTACTTAGCGATCTGGACTTAGCCGCTGGAGCAAAATTTTTCGTCAGAGTTGAACACATATTCACTGCACTACTTAGCGATCTGGACTTAGCCGCTGGAGCAAAATTTTTCGTCAGAGTTGAACACATATTCACTGCACTACTTAGCGATCTGGACTTGGCCGCTGGAGCAAAATTTTTCGTCAGAGTTGAACACATATTCACTGCACTACTTAGCGATCTGGACTTAGCCGCTGGAGCAAAATTTTTCGTCAGAGTTGAACACATATTCACTGCACTACTTAGCGATCTGGACTTAGCCGCTGGAGCAAAATTTTTCGTCAGAGTTAAACACATATTCACTGCACTACTTAGCGATCTGGACTTAGCCGCTGGAGCAAAATTTTTCGTCAGAGTTGAACACATATTCACTGCACTACTTAGCGATCTGGACTTAGCCGCTGGAGCAAAATTTTTCGTCAGAGTTGAACACATATTCACTGCACTACTTAGCGATCTGGACTTAGCCGCTGGAGCAAAAATTTTCGTCAGAGTTGAACACATATTCACTGCACTACTTAGCGATCTGGACTTAGCCGCTGGAGCAAAATTTTTCGTCAGAGTTGAACACATATTCACTGCACTACTTAGCGATCTGGACTTAGCCGCTGGAGCAAAATTTTTCGTCAGAGTTGAACACATATTCACTGCACTACTTAGCGATCTGGACTTAGCCGCTGCAGCAAAATTTTTCGTCAGAGTTGAACACATATTCACTGCACTACTTAGCGATCTGGACTTAGCCGCTGGAGCAAAATTTTTCGTCAGAGTTGAACATATATTCACTGCACTACTTAGCGATCTGGACTTAGCCGCTGGAGCAAAATTTTATTCACTGTAGTAACTCATTATTTTATTCACTGTAGTACTTCTATACGTGAACATTGATTTTTCTCACAACGTTATATTTTGCATTAACTCATTATTTTATTCACTGTAGTACTTCTATACGTGAACATTGATTTTTCTCACAACATTATATTTTGCATTAACTCATTATTTTATTCACTGTAGTACTTCTATACGTGAACATTGATTTTTCTCACAACGTTATATTTTGCATTAACACATTATTTTATTCACTGTAGTACTTCTATACGTGAACATTGATTTTTCTCACAACGTTATATTTTGCATTAACACATTATTTTATTCACTGTAGTACTTCTATACGTGAACATTGATTTTTCTCACAACGTTATATTTTGCATTAACTCATTATTTTATTCACTGTAGTACTTCTATACGTGAACATTGATTTTTCTCACAACGTTATATTTTGCATTAACACATTATTTTATTCACTGTAGTACTTCTATACGTGAACATTGATTTTTCTCACAACGTTATATTTTGCATTAACTCATTATTTTATTCACTGTAGTACTTCTATACGTGAACATTGATTTTTCTCACAACATTATATTTTGCATTAACTCATTATTTTATTCACTGTAGTACTTCTATACGTGAACATTGATTTTTCTCACAACGTTATATTTTGCATTAACTCATTATTTTATTCACTGTAGTACTTCTATACGTGAACATTGATTTTTCTCACAACATTATATTTTGCATTAACTCATTATTTTATTCACTGTAGTACTTCTATACGTGAACATTGATTTTTCTCACAACGTTATATTTTGCATTAACTCATTATTTTATTCACTGTAGTACTTCTATACGTGAACATTGATTTTTCTCACAACATTATATTTTGCATTAACTCATTATTTTATTCACTGTAGTACTTCTATACGTGAACATTGATTTTTCTCACAACGTTATATTTTGCATTAACACATTATTTTATTCACTGTAGTACTTCTATACGTGAACATTGATTTTTCTCACAACGTTATATTTTGCATTAACACATTATTTTATTCACTGTAGTACTTCTATACGTGAACATTGATTTTTCTCACAACGTTATATTTTGCATTAACTCATTATTTTATTCACTGTAGTACTTCTATACGTGAACATTGATTTTTCTCACAACGTTATATTTTGCATTAACACATTATTTTATTCACTGTAGTACTTCTATACGTGAACATTGATTTTTCTCACAACGTTATATTTTGCATTAACTCATTATTTTATTCACTGTAGTACTTCTATACGTGAACATTGATTTTTCTCACAACATTATATTTTGCATTAACTCATTATTTTATTCACTGTAGTACTTCTATACGTGAACATTGATTTTTCTCACAACGTTATATTTTGCATTAACTCATTATTTTATTCACTGTAGTACTTCTATACGTGAACATTGATTTTTCTCACAACATTATATTTTGCATTAACTCATTATTTTATTCACTGTAGTACTTCTATACGTGAACATTGATTTTTCTCACAACGTTATATTTTGCATTAACTCATTATTTTATTCACTGTAGTACTTCTATACGTGAACATTGATTTTTCTCACAACATTATATTTTGCATTAACTCATTATTTTATTCACTGTAGTACTTCTATACGTGAACATTGATTTTTCTCACAACGTTATATTTTGCATTAACTCATTATTTTATTCACTGTAGTACTTCTATACGTGAACATTGATTTTTCTCACAACGTTATATTTTGCATTAACACATTATTTTATTCACTGTAGTACTTCTATACGTGAACATTGATTTTTCTCACAACGTTATATTTTGCATTAACTCATTATTTTATTCACTGTAGTACTTCTATACGTGAACATTGATTTTTCTCACAACATTATATTTTGCATTAACTCATTATTTTATTCACTGTAGTACTTCTATACGTGAACATTGATTTTTCTCACAACATTATATTTTGCATTAACTCATTATTTTATTCACTGTAGTACTTCTATACGTGAACATTGATTTTTCTCACAACGTTATATTTTGCATTAACTCATTATTTTATTCACTGTAGTACTTCTATACGTGAACATTGATTTTTCTCACAACGTTATATTTTGCATTAACTCATTATTTTATTCACTGTAGTACTTCTATACGTGAACATTGATTTTTCTCACCACGTTATATTTTGCATTAACTCATTATTTTATTCACTGTAGTACTTCTATACGTGAACATTGATTTTTCTCACAACGTTATATTTTGCATTAACTCATTATTTTATTCACTGTAGTACTTCTATACGTGAACATTGATTTTTCTCACAACATTATATTTTGCATTAACTCATTATTTTATTCACTGTAGTACTTCTATACGTGAACATTGATTTTTCTCACAACGTTATATTTTGCATTAACTCATTATTTTATTCACTGTAGTACTTCTATACGTGAACATTGATTTTTCTCACAACGTTATATTTTGCATTAACTCATTATTTTATTCACTGTAGTACTTCTATACGTGAACATTGATTTTTCTCACAACATTATATTTTGCATTAACTCATTATTTTATTCACTGTAGTATTTCTATACGTGAACATTGATTTTTCTCACAACGTTATATTTTGCATTAACTCATTATTTTATTCACTGTAGTACTTCTATACGTGAACATTGATTTTTCTCACAACGTTATATTTTGCATTAACTCATTATTTTATTCACTGTAGTACTTCTATACGTGAACATTGATTTTTCTCACCACGTTATATTTTGCATTAACACATTATTTTATTCACTGTTGTACATTTCGACGTCGCCGCATGAATGCTGCAACTTGAAATTGTAAAAGTAATGCCTAAGTGAATATATTAATTGTTTTATGTTTTTAATTTATACAGACTTATGTAATATTTTACATATTTTTAACGGTCAAGTTAGGTCAGCGTTGGTGAAATTTTACTACAATGTTAGGTTAGCATAGGTGAAATTTTACCATTATTTATGCAAATTGAGGTTAGGTTAGGTTAGGTTAGGTTAGGTTAGGTTAGGTTAGGTTAGGTTAGGTTAGGTTAGGTTAGGTTAGGTTAGGTTAGGTTAGGTTAGGTTAGGTTAGGTTAGGTTAGTTTGCGTTACGATCCGTTACGTTAGTTTGCGTTACGTATACGGCCCTTCTACAGTTCACAAGTTGCAGCATTCATGCGGCGACGTCGAAATGTAAAATGATTGCAGTATGTTATAAAATATTTAAAACAACGACACGTGGTGTTCCCAAGCAGTCTCCCATCTAAGTACTAACCGCGCCCGACATCGCTTGACTTCAGTGATCGGGCGAGAACTGGTATATTCAATGTGGTATGGTCGTTGCTTATTCATGCTTTAAAAATATTCATATTTCAATAATTTATAATATTATATCATTGCTGAAATGCACACTCACCATATATAAATCACTCACGTTATCCATTCAAGTAGTACAGTAAAAATTACACTCGCTGTATAGTCTAAGTACGTAAGTAGTACAGTAGATACATGCATACATCATCCATCAACGAAAACGACACTTACAATTCACATCGCATGAAACAAGTCAGGCATAATCGCACCAAAATAAAAGTAAAGCTCAACTACAAGTACTCTTTGCATAAGTACTACAGTGAATATCATATGTATGCATAAGCAGCGCAGTGCAGTGTACACTGCACGTCAACTCTCTCTCCGCTCCACTACTCCACTACTCCACTACTTTCTTCGACACTAAGTACTACAGTGAACGTATACACGTATGCATGAGTACATATTGTATACTCACGTTCACCCATAACATCTCTCGATCTGTGACAAAGTAGTACAGTGAATACTGGTTGCGCGCACAAAAGTATTGCAGTGAATACTGATAGCGTACGTATATGCAGTCTAACTCTCCACTCTGCCTCCTGTGCCACTCAACTTCTCCTCCGGCACAAGTTCTCCTTCGCCAAAGTAATGCAGTCAATACGCTATGTATGCATTACAGTCTCAACGCTCGCTCCGCAACACTCGACGTCTACATCATCTCGCCACACAAAAGTACTTCAGTCAATACGCCATGCATGCATCAGAGTCGCAACTCTCCGCAACACTCAACGTCTACATCATCTCGCCACACAAAAGTACTTCAGTCAATACGCCATGCATGCATCAGAGTCGCAACTCTCCGCAACACTCCACGTCTACATCATCTCGCCACACAAAAGTACTACCGTCAATCTACACTCCGCACATCCATCCATCCATCCATCCATCTATCAATCCGTCAGTCAGTCACATCGTCACAACGTCGCAAGTACTACAGTAAACCTATTGTGTACGCATTCATTCATTCATTCATTCATCGTCAACACCGTCAATTTATCTCACTAAAGTATTACAGTCAAAGTATCAGACATTTGCGCCAAGTAATTCAGTAAATAAACGTTCACCAAATCCATCCAAATCGCCAATCCGGCTTAGTAGTGCAGTCAATTTCCAAAATCACATCACGCCACCAAATCACAACGGCGGGATCACATCTCCACCTCATCACCTCATCTACCACCCATACTACTCAAAACCACCAAATCCGTCACAAATAACCAGATTCCCAGGTGCACGGACCCCAGCAGGTCTCCAACGTCACCATCGGCCTGCAGGACTACCGGGTCACACGGTACCTCTCAGTTTTGCAGTGCTTCAAGTGCTACAAGTTTGGGCACATGAGTAAGCACTGCAAGAGCGAAGCCATCTGCCGCAGGTGCGGCGAGGAAGGCCACGACGGGAGACAGTGCAGAGCGGAGCCAAAATGCACTAATTGCAGCGCCGCAAGATTGCCATCGCCAGGCCATACTGCTACGAGCGAAAGATGCCCCGTCTTTCGTCGCAGAATGGAGGAGCAGAAGGTACGGGTGAGTACATAAACCATTTATGTATACATGCACCC
Organism: Aleochara curtula; assembly: GCA_963978815.1. Lineage (NCBI taxonomy): Eukaryota > Metazoa > Arthropoda > Insecta > Coleoptera > Staphylinidae > Aleochara > Aleochara curtula. The sequence continues at coordinate 1,889,812 of OZ022215.1, forward strand.
AAATTAATTTAGGCCGCGGCAAGGCCGCGGTCGATTTACTTTTCAGCACATCGATGGACTGCGACGTTCTGTTAATCCAAGAACCGTACCCATTTGCAAAATCATTTTGCGGGTGGGACTACTTCGGTTCTGGAAAAACAAGAATTGCGGTCCGCAGGAAGCACGGTGCAACTCAACTCAAACAAGTGGATCCAGAGAACGTGACGGCCGTTAACGTTAACGGTACTGTATTCGTCAGCGCATACTCGGAACCAGAGCGGCCGCTTGGCCGCGTACTTGGGACGATAGCCCGGTTGCTACAAAACCTGCCGACGACGACTCCGATAGTGGTTAGTGGCGACTTCAACGTACGAAGCGCGATCTGGGGCGATCACATCACGGACGATGAAAGAGAGGAAATCTTTTTGGACTTCCTGGGCCGCCACAACCTTACCATTGAGAATAGCCAAGACTCACCGCCGACCTTCCGCTCCCGCAGCAGATGTAGCTGCGTGGATCTAACGTGTTCACGCCGCGTGGATATCGAAGGATGGCGAGTAATGGAGGACGAGTCGCTGAGCGACCACTGCGCCATCAAGTTCGTGATACGAACAAACAAGAAAAAACAACAAACTTCACCCGGTGAGTCTGTATTGAGATTTCTCACAAACAGAGCTAAGTGGGATATTTTTGTTACAGCAATAGAGAGCAAGACGCACGAGCTAGAAAAAGCGTTTGCCGATGCAGATGCGGAAGCCGCAGCATTCCAGAGATGTGCGCTCGAAGCATGCAAGGAAGCCATACCTACGGCAGGAAACGGCAACTTCAAGCGCCAACCCCCGTGGTGGACCGACGATTTGCGCCGCAGAAGGCAGCACGTCAGGAAGCTAAGGCGACGAGCTCAAGCATCACGGAATGAGGATGAGGAGGCGCAATACCTGGCAGCTCGGAGCGAGTACAAAAGGGCGATCTTGTCGTCCAAAACTGAATCGCTCCGCGAACTGTTGTCGCAGGGCAGCCCCGACGACCCCTGGGGCCTGGCGTATAAACTAATATCGTCGGCCGGGGGTGGTAGGGGAGTGACCTGGGGCACGGTGCAGGAGGCAAACGGCAACTGGACCGTTGATCGCCAGACCACCGCCAGGGCGCTCATTGAGAGGTACTTTCCGCTGGACAACCCAGCGACGGACTCAACAGAGAACAGTGCCACAAGGGATAGATCTCCCCAGTTTAGTGAGTGCATGGACAAGAACGTCACAATGAACGAACTTAAGACAGTGATACGTAAAAGACCTAAAAGGAAAGCCCCCGGTATTGACGGCTTTCCCGCGGCCGCGCTGGAAGTGTTAGTGAACTCTGCGGCCGGAGACACGTGGCTCCGGCTCATAAATCGCTGCCTACGGGAAGGCACATTTCCGCGCGTGTGGAAGACGGCGCAGATCGCTTGGTTGCCAAAGACAGATGGGAGCTTGCGCCCCATTTGCTTACTGCCAACGATCGGCAAAGTCTTGGACAAAATCCTAGCGGAGCGCCTCACGCACCACTTGGAGAGGAATCATTCCTTGAGTGAATTCCAATACGGGTTCCGGAAAGCCAGAGGCACGATCGATGCCCTCACGCGAGTGGTTGGTCTGCTAAACGGCGTGCCGTTAAAAAACAACAGGCAGCGGAAGAACTCGCAACGAACGTTCACGCACATGCTAGTTGTCGCGCTCGACATCAAAAACGCCTTCAACTGCGCGTGGTACCCGAAGATCTATGAGATGCTGGAAAGATGCAATTGTCCGGGCAACCTGGCAAGAGCAATCGTCAGCTTCCTGTCTGATCGTAGCGTCACTTCGCAAGGAGTGACCGTAGGCACCACACGCGGTTGCCCGCAAGGCTCGTGTCTTGGACCAATTCTGTGGCTTCTCGTCATGGAAGATTGGTTCCGCGAAATGAACAGTCTCCAATTCGCGCGCGTGGAACTGAAGTTTCAGGCCTTCGCGGATGACCAGCTCCTGATTTTATCGGGCCCGTCAACAAGAGAGATTGAAGCCGCTTGGGCCGATGTCTGGGCGGGTTGTTGCAGGTGGGCCCACCGCAACAAGCTAGAATACGCTCCGCAGAAGACAACCGCGATATTTAGATCTGGAAATGGCACACTGCGCGACGAACCAAAGCTTCACTTTGGGGAGACGACAGTGCGGCCGAGCAAATCGATGAAATATCTCGGTATCATCATCGACGCGAATCTTTCCTTTAAAGAACACGCGAAGTACGTGCGCTCAAAAGTTGCTGGTGTCGGACACCGCATACGCGGAGTAATCGGGAAAACGTGGGGCACCAAGCCACATGTACTCAGGGAGATCTACCTCGGCGCCATTCAACCGGCATTGGCATACGCAGCGGAGATCTGGGGCCACAAAGCCGAGATGGGCGCGATCCGCAAGCAGTTGAACGCGGCACAACGCCCGTTCATGCTGGGCATCAGCAGAGCCTACCGAACCTCGCCGAACGCGGCCATCCAGGTAATAGCAGGCTGCATGCCGCTGCACCTGGTCGCATGGCAGCGGGCGGACGGGGAGAGGTTACGCCAAGACCCGTCCAGCGAGATGCACTGGAGGAAGGACCTTGTGCACGCGCAGCCACACCCAGCTGCGCCTACCCGCAGATGGAAGAAAATATCCAACACCACAGCCGAGGGGCAGTGGTTTTATGCGGATGCCTCTAAAAAGGGCAGCAAAACCGCGATAGCGGTCGTTTCGAAAACAGGTGAGAAAACACAAAACCGCCTGCAGGACGAGTACCCGGTTCACCGGGCCGAACTGCAGGCAATTAGCCTAGCGTTAGATACTGCCGAGGTCTCGTGTATTTCAGGACAAACCATCCACATCGCGTCAGATTCCAGGGTGGCCCTCGACATCCTGATGGCCCGCAAATGCGGCACGGCGCAGGAAATGTGGATGCGCATCGACAGCATGGAAAGAAGATGGGGACAGGAGATCAACTTCTGGTGGGCGACAGACGCAGTACCGGGCATACGGGAGGCGGACCGGGCGGCCAAAGAAGTCGCGGAAGGACACGAAAACTTCCAGATCATCCCAGGACCCACGTCGAAACGGATGGACAAGGAGGAATCTCGGAGGAATGCCCAGCGGTTATGGCAGGAGGAATGGGACAGGGACCGGTCTGACCACACCACCACTCGGATTCGCGTGGTGGCTGAGGGGAGGCTGCGTCCGTGGACCCCAAAAGCCGTGGCACTGATCACCGGGCACGGTCCGTTCAGCGCTTACCTCTCGAGGTTCAAGCTGCGGGACATTAGCCCACGGTGCGAGTGCGGCGAAGACCTGGAGACAGCGGAGCACATCATGGTGCATTGCCAGAATCAGGACCGAGCCACCGCTAGGGAGAGCCTCCGACAACGAATCATAGAGAAGGGGGGCACATTCCCCGTCAACATCGGGAGCGACACCGACGATGCCGTTATTGCGCTGGTAAACACGTATGCGGAGGAGGTCGTCGGGGACAATCAGTTCGAGGACTGACTGACCGTCGCTTCTGGTGCCAATCGTAGATGTAAGGCATAGCATTGCATTGTATAGAGTCACATAGGATTAAGAACCATATGTAATTTGTGGGTATTTGTATTTTTTGTATATATATGTATTTGTATATCTGTGTGAAATTTAAATAAATGCTGCTAATCTGGGCCCGGTGCTCCAGGTAGGGGTGGCAGCTAGTTGTGGGGGAGGGCAGGACGATTGCTTAATACCGACAAGGTGGGCAAGCGGTGCTTCGGCACAGTCAATTTCAATGTTCTGTCTGCTTTCTCCGGCGAGACAGTCATTGAAGCGCTACAGGGGCAGCACGAAGGAAGTGAGTTCCGCGTGATTCGCGAAATGAAACGCGCAAACCCACGTTGGCGCGACGTCATAGTGGAGATGGTGCACGGACCCCAGCAGGTCTCCAACGTCACCATCGGCCTGCAGGACTACCGGGTCACACGGTACCTCTCAGTTTTGCAGTGCTTCAAGTGCTACAAGTTTGGGCACATGAGTAAGCACTGCAAGAGCGAAGCCATCTGCCGCAGGTGCGGCGAGGAAGGCCACGACGGGAGACAGTGCAGAGCGGAGCCAAAATGCACTAATTGCAGCGCCGCAAGATTGCCATCGCCAGGCCATACTGCTACGAGCGAAAGATGCCCCGTCTTTCGTCGCAGAATGGAGGAGCAGAAGGTACGGGTGAGTACATAAACCATTTATGTATACATGCACCCAAATTAATTTAGGCCGCGGCAAGGCGGCGGTCGATTTACTTTTCAGCACATCGATGGACTGCGACGTTCTGTTAATCCAAGAACCGTACCCATTTGCAAAATCATTTTGCGGGTGGGACTACTTCGGTTCTGGAAAAACAAGAATTGCGGTCCGCAGGAAGCACGGTGCAACTCAACTCAAACAAGTGGATCCAGAGAACGTGACGGCCGTTAACGTTAACGGTACTGTATTCGTCAGCGCATACTCGGAACCAGAGCGGCCGCTTGGCCGCGTACTTGGGACGATAGCCCGGTTGCTACAAAACCTGCCGACGACGACTCCGATAGTGGTTAGTGGCGACTTCAACGTACGAAGCGCGATCTGGGGCGATCACATCACGGACGATGAAAGAGAGGAAATCTTTTTGGACTTCCTGGGCCGCCACAACCTTACCATTGAGAATAGCCAAGACTCACCGCCGACCTTCCGCTCCCGCAGCAGATGTAGCTGCGTGGATCTAACGTGTTCACGCCGCGTGGATATCGAAGGATGGCGAGTAATGGAGGACGAGTCGCTGAGCGACCACTGCGCCATCAAGTTCGTGATACGAACAAACAAGAAAAAACAACAAACTTCACCCGGTGAGTCTGTATTGAGATTTCTCACAAACAGAGCTAAGTGGGATATTTTTGTTACAGCAATAGAGAGCAAGACGCACGAGCTAGAAAAAGCGTTTGCCGATGCAGATGCAAAAGCCGCAGCATTCCAGAGATGTGCGCTCGAAGCATGCAAGGAAGCCATACCTACGGCAGGAAACGGCAACTTCAAGCGCCAACCCCCGTGGTGGACCGACGATTTGCGCCGCAGAAGGCAGCACGTCAGGAAGCTAAGGCGACGAGCTCAAGCATCACGGAATGAGGATGAGGAGGCGCAATACCTGGCAGCTCGGAGCGAGTACAAAAGGGCGATCTTGTCGTCCAAAACTGAATCGCTCCGCGAACTGTTGTCGCAGGGCAGCCCCGACGACCCCTGGGGCCTGGCGTATAAACTAATATCGTCGGCCGGGGGTGGTAGGGGAGTGACCTGGGGCACGGTGCAGGAGGCAAACGGCAACTGGACCGTTGATCGCCAGACCACCGCCAGGGCGCTCATTGAGAGGTACTTTCCGCTGGACAACCCAGCGACGGACTCAACAGAGAACAGTGCCACAAGGGATAGATCTCCCCAGTTTAGTGAGTGCATGGACAAGAACGTCACAATGAACGAACTTAAGACAGTGATACGTAAAAGACCTAAAAGGAAAGCCCCCGGTATTGACGGCTTTCCCGCGGCCGCGCTGGAAGTGTTAGTGAACTCTGCGGCCGGAGACACGTGGCTCCGGCTCATAAATCGCTGCCTACGGGAAGGCACATTTCCGCGCGTGTGGAAGACGGCGCAGATCGCTTGGTTGCCAAAGACAGATGGGAGCTTGCGCCCCATTTGCTTACTGCCAACGATCGGCAAAGTCTTGGACAAAATCCTAGCGGAGCGCCTCACGCACCACTTGGAGAGGAATCATTCCTTGAGTGAATTCCAATACGGGTTCCGGAAAGCCAGAGGCACGATCGATGCCCTCACGCGAGTGGTTGGTCTGCTAAACGGCGTGCCGTTAAAAAACAACAGGCAGCGGAAGAACTCGCAACGAACGTTCACGCACATGCTAGTTGTCGCGCTCGACATCAAAAACGCCTTCAACTGCGCGTGGTACCCGAAGATCTATGAGATGCTGGAAAGATGCAATTGTCCGGGCAACCTGGCAAGAGCAATCGTCAGCTTCCTGTCTGATCGTAGCGTCACTTCGCAAGGAGTGACCGTAGGCACCACACGCGGTTGCCCGCAAGGCTCGTGTCTTGGACCAATTCTGTGGCTTCTCGTCATGGAAGATTGGTTCCGCGAAATGAACAGTCTCCAATTCGCGCGCGTGGAACTGAAGTTTCAGGCCTTCGCGGATGACCAGCTCCTGATTTTATCGGGCCCGTCAACAAGAGAGATTGAAGCCGCTTGGGCCGATGTCTGGGCGGGTTGTTGCAGGTGGGCCCACCGCAACAAGCTAGAATACGCTCCGCAGAAGACAACCGCGATATTTAGATCTGGAAATGGCACACTGCGCGACGAACCAAAGCTTCACTTTGGGGAGACGACAGTGCGGCCGAGCAAATCGATGAAATATCTCGGTATCATCATCGACGCGAATCTTTCCTTTAAAGAACACGCGAAGTACGTGCGCTCAAAAGTTGCTGGTGTCGGACACCGCATACGCGGAGTAATCGGGAAAACGTGGGGCACCAAGCCACATGTACTCAGGGAGATCTACCTCGGCGCCATTCAACCGGCATTGGCATACGCAGCGGAGATCTGGGGCCACAAAGCCGAGATGGGCGCGATCCGCAAGCAGTTGAACGCGGCACAACGCCCGTTCATGCTGGGCATCAGCAGAGCCTACCGAACCTCGCCGAACGCGGCCATCCAGGTAATAGCAGGCTGCATGCCGCTGCACCTGGTCGCATGGCAGCGGGCGGACGGGGAGAGGTTACGCCAAGACCCGTCCAGCGAGATGCACTGGAGGAAGGACCTTGTGCACGCGCAGCCACACCCAGCTGCGCCTACCCGCAGATGGAAGAAAATATCCAACACCACAGCCGAGGGGCAGTGGTTTTATGCGGATGCCTCTAAAAAGGGCAGCAAAACCGCGATAGCGGTCGTTTCGAAAACAGGTGAGAAAACACAAAACCGCCTGCAGGACGAGTACCCGGTTCACCGGGCCGAACTGCAGGCAATTAGCCTAGCGTTAGATACTGCCGAGGTCTCGTGTATTTCAGGACAAACCATCCACATCGCGTCAGATTCCAGGGTGGCCCTCGACATCCTGATGGCCCGCAAATGCGGCACGGCGCAGGAAATGTGGATGCGCATCGACAGCATGGAAAGAAGATGGGGACAGGAGATCAACTTCTGGTGGGCGACAGACGCAGTACCGGGCATACGGGAGGCGGACCGGGCGGCCAAAGAAGTCGCGGAAGGACACGAAAACTTCCAGATCATCCCAGGACCCACGTCGAAACGGATGGCCAAGGAGGAATCTCGGAGGAATGCCCAGCGGTTATGGCAGGAGGAATGGGCCCGCCCCAGGAGACCGGAGCATTCGCCTGTGCCGAGTGCCCTAGGACTTTTGCCTCAAAAAGCGGACTCTCTCAGCACGAACGACACGAGCACCCCGCTACCCGCAACGAAGCGCGCGCATCGCAGATGTCTCGGGCACGTTCCCCCAGGGGAGGATCTACCTTCTCCGTGGAGGACGTCAAGCTGATGTTAGAGCTTGAGAAGCGCTTCATTGGGGAGAGGTGTGTCTCGAAGCTAATGCATCCGCATCTCCCAGGGCGCACGTGTGCACAGATAAGGAACAAGCGACGGGAAGCGGCATACAAGCGACGCCTACAGGTGGCACTGGAGAGCGCAGGGAATGACATGTCCGCCATCCACCGGGATTCACCGGATGAGGACGGGGATGGAGAGGGGTCCTCCCTGTGTGATGGAGCAATAACGCAGCCAATACCACCTGAGAGCCCTGAGGAACGTGTATGGAGACGGAGCATAATCGAGCATGCCATAAATAGCGCTCCGGATGAGCCTTCGCCTGAAACGTCCGAAATATACGCAGAACTGCGATCCGCCCTCGACTGCGCGCTTAATACAGACGGAGATGAGACGTTGCCCCTCATCGACCGTGTGTATGAGAGCGTGGTCGCATTCATTACTGGTAAAGGGCAGGAACCAACAGGGACGGGGCGGGGAAACAGAACAAAGACCAGGCGGACAAGGAAATGCCGGAAAAGGTTCATTTACGCGAGAACACAGGAACTATTCGGCAAACATCCTGCGCTGCTAGCAAAGCACGTCCGTGAAGGAAAGGAGTGGTTAGAAGAGGGGGGGAGCGTGACGGCGCCCGCCGAAGAAATTAGAGGCCTGTACCACTCCCTGTGGGGCACGAAGAAGGCCGTCAAGCAAAGTGCGATTGACACGATTGTGGGGGCCAGGAGTGATAGCCCTGCACACACCCTGGAATCGCTTCTGGCTCCGATAAGCAAGGAGCAGATCAAGCAACGTGTCAATCGCACAAAACAGAATACAGCCCCGGGTCCCGATGGGATCAAACGGGATGATATCCGCCGCGAACGGGTCTACGGGGTATTAGAGTTGCTATTTAACCTAATTATGTCATGCGGACGACAACCGAGTGCATGGCGGGTCCACCGAACAACTCTGATACCCAAAGAAGGCAAGGACCCTTCGCGAGCCGAAAACTATAGGCCGCTGACTCTAACCTCAGTAATCAGCAGGGTGTACTGGGGTTTGATAGACGCGAAACTGAGAAGCGTGGTGCGGCTCAGCGCTAGGCAAAAGGGGTTCGTATCGGAAGCGGGGTGTTACAATAACGTGCACATCCTGAGCGAGCTTCTCCGCCATTCGAAAGCAAACGAAGGGATGGTTGCGGCAATACTTGACGTGTCCAAAGCATTCGACACGGTGCCGCACGAGGCAATTCCACCGGCCCTAAGGCGCCTCGGCCTCCCTGAGTTGGTGATTAGGATGGTGGCGGACGCATATAGGGATGTGCACACGCAGATAAGGCTTGGAGCAGAGGTCGAGCAGATCAGTCTCCAGCGCGGGGTGAAGCAGGGAGATCCTCTGTCGCCACTACTCTTCAACGCCGTCGTTGATCCGCTCCTGGTATCGCTGGAGAACCTGGAGGGCTACCAAATAGCACCGGGTACCTCGGTGTCCTGTCTCGCGTTCGCGGATGACCTCGTCCTTGCTGCACAGAGCAGAGATAGAGCCCAAGAACTGCTCAACCACACGGAGACCTATTTGAAAGGCCTTGGCATGGACATTGCTCCTGCCAAGTGCTGGTCTTTCCGCGTGGCCCGGTCGAGGAAGGCTTGGTACCTCGACGATCCTGTGCTGTGCTGTGCGGGCGGGGTTCCTCTCCCGGCTGCGGGGGCGGGCGCGAACATAAAGTACCTCGGTATGACAATCTCCCCCTGGGCAGGCATCAACATCGATAATGTGCAGAGCGACCTGCAGGGGTGCCTGTCCAGGGTGAAGAGATTGCGCCTCAAGCCGCCTCAGAAGCTGGAGCTCCTGGCCAGATACCTGGTCCGCCACTATCTATACCCGCTGACAATGGCAGCTCCACCTACAACTCTCCTGCGGAGTATGGACCAGGATTTGAGAAATGCGGTAAAGGAGATATTCCACCTGTCACCATCCCATGCGACAGGCGCCATATATTGAGGGAAACGGGATGGGGGATTAGGTTTTCCACGGATTGAAACTCTGGTCAGGAGTACAAGCCTGAAAATGGGGATGAGATTCATCGAATCTCATGACCCAGTAATGAGGGCTCTTGCAGAAACGTCAGGCCTTCAGGTCCGCATGCGCGCCCTCGCAGCCTCGGCGAGGCTTAACTGGCCGCCGACGCTGCAGGACATAAGCGGATATAAGAAGCGTGAGAAAGCTGCTGAGCTTTTCGCGTGGTCTTGCCTGGGGTCGCAAGGTAAATCGGTTCAAGCGCACATAAATGACCCCATCGGCAATGCATGGCTACAGCAACCGTCACTACTGAAGCCATGCAGAATGATTACCGCCCTCCGCATGCGAACGAACACCTGCGCGGACAAAGTGGCTCGAGGGCGAGGAAAGCAGGAAGTAGATGTGATGTGCCGGCACTGCCGGACCCAGCCGGAGACTCTGGGGCACATTCTCGGCATGTGCACGGCTACAAAACGGATGCGCATCCACCGGCATGATGAGATTGTGGACCTCGTCACGTCGGAGATAGCCAAAAGAACTCCTGCGGCAGCGCTCACAAAAGAGCCCACGCTCGAGCTGCCCCACACTGGACGTCTCAAACCGGACCTGATAGTAGCGTATCAGGGCCGGGTCCTCATGGTCGACGTTTCTGTCCGCCACGAGGATAAGGACTATCTGGTGCGGGGTAGGTCGAGCAAAATTCAAAAGTATGAGCCACTGCTGCCGGGCCTGCAGGAACGGCTGCAGGCCACTACTGGCGAGGTGCTGCCAATCATAGTGGGGACTAGGGGAAGTATGCCCAGGGAAACCATCAAAGCTCTGGACACACGAGGCATCAGTGATGCAAAAACGCTAAAAACAATCTCACTGATGGCGCTCAGAAGCTCAATAGAACTTTACCACCAGTTCATGGACTATGAGCGCCCCCCTAGTAACCATGGCAGGGTAGTACCCCGTCCAGCTTTTAATCTGTAGTGTTGTCTTATTTATTCTTTTATCTGGTTCTGTCTATAAGTGTCGAGACAATTGCGCTGAGCATAAGACTAATTGGCTAACAAAACGATTTTAATGATTTGACTATCTACCCAGAGAATCCTATATTTTGTTGCTAATTTATAAATATTTATATGGTTAATGCTTACTGTTATTAATTTATAGATATTTATATTGTTATTGTATACCGTTTGCTGAGTGTTCTAGTGGTATACAAGATATATATAGTTTATTTACAAAGAGGTTATTAATTTATATAGTCAATATATATATATATGCGACCAGGGTAGAATATATTGTATTTTTAGCAAAGTGACATAACTCAGTCTGTGCCCCAAAAAATATTAAGCGCAATGCGTCAGGTGGTACTCGCAAGACAACTGTGGACGAGGGAACAATGAGGTTCGCGGCGAAGTAGCGGTAACGCGTAGCCCAACCCCAATCTTGTAATGAAATTTTAGAATTTCTTCTTTCGAAGGAAAGCAGCTAACCACAGCAAATTCGTGGAAAGTCCACACCTATCATGAGGTGTGCAGAATATAGCCAAATGCCTCGTCATCTAATTAGTGACGCGCATGAATGGATTAACGAGATTCCCACTGTCCCTACCTACTCAGTCGAGTGTAAGCAGCCGAAGCGAGCGGACGTGCCTAGTGCGGAGCAGCAGTGGAGCTAGGAAAGTGCAAAAGTTTCGGCGGAAGAGGGCGCAGATAGCGGGCAAATTATAGGATAATTGCACTATAGTTGGTATACGTCCAATTATAGTGCAGTTCTATATTTGTACACCCCAGCAACAGCGCCATAAGTGTACCAGATGAGTAGAATTAGCGTAATTCTACCCAACTAAAACGAGAATTAGGGTAATCGAAATTAAAAATTACCCCCACGGAAAGATGGCCGATAACGCGTGCCGCCGGGAAACACGCGCCAAAAGTGCACGTGCAGAAACGGTAGAGGCAACAACTGCGTCAACGATGGCAACAACATCAACAACAACGACATCAAACGCCGTGAAGAAGTGCGTGGTCGATCTATCGACAGCCACCATCAGCGAGGATGACTACATGTGCCAGGAACTGACCGAGGCCGTACGGTTGATCCAGGCAGCTACGCGCAAGATGGGGGACAACAACCTCTGCGCAGTGAATTCGGCGTTGGATCGCATCACCAGGTGTGTGGATACGCTGAAGAAGGGTGGCAAGACCAATGGCGAGGCAGTAGTGCACGTCGCGGTGCAAACCGACCGCACCAGACCCACCATGGCCGACGTCGTAAAAGGCGCACGGCCGAAGACAACAGCGCCGCGAGCAGCAGTAGCCAGCCCGGAGACGGCCTCCTCGGCAGCAGCTCCAACAACAAACCCGCCAGTAATGGTAGCGGCCCCAGAAGCAGAAGCACGGTAACCAGCAAAGGTGCCCGGCACCACGCAGAAGAACAAGAAGAAGAAGAAGAAGGCAGCGCCAGCCACCGAAGCCGCTACAGCATCGGCCCCCCCGAGCCAGACCGCGCAACATTGGCAAACGGCAGAGACAAGGAAGTCTCGCAAAGCCAAGAAGAAGGTGGAGAAGCGCCTCGCCGCTAATAGGCTCGCCAAAGAGCGCTTTGTGGCGGCAGTGTGCAGTGTTCTGTCTGCTTTCTCCGGCGAGACAGTCATTGAAGCGCTACAGGGGCAGCACGAAGGAAGTGAGTTCCGCGTGATTCGCGAAATGAAACGCGCAAACCCACGTTGGCGCGACGTCATAGTGGAGATGGTGCACGGACCCCAGCAGGTCTCCAACGTCACCATCGGCCTGCAGGACTACCGGGTCACACGGTACCTCTCAGTTTTGCAGTGCTTCAAGTGCTACAAGTTTGGGCACATGAGTAAGCACTGCAAGAGCGAAGCCATCTGCCGCAGGTGCGGCGAGGAAGGCCACGACGGGAGACAGTGCAGAGCGGAGCCAAAATGCATTAATTGCAGCGCCGCAAGATTGCCATCGCCAGGCCATACTGCTACGAGCGAAAGATGCCCCGTCTTTCGTCGCAGAATGGAGGAGCAGAAGGTACGGGTGAGTACATAAACCATTTATGTATACATGCACCCAAATTAATTTAGGCCGCGGCAAGGCCGCGGTCGATTTACTTTTCAGCACATCGATGGACTGCGACGTTCTGTTAATCCAAGAACCGTACCCATTTGCAAAATCATTTTGCGGGTGGGACTACTTCGGTTCTGGAAAAACAAGAATTGCCGTCCGCAGGAAGCACGGTGCAACTCAACTCAAACAAGTGGATCCAGAGAACGTGACGGCCGTTAACGTTAACGGTACTGTATTCGTCAGCGCATACTCGGAACCAGAGCGGCCGCTTGGCCGCGTACTTGGGACGATAGCCCGGTTGCTACAAAACCTGCCGACGACGACTCCGATAGTGGTTAGTGGCGACTTCAACGTACGAAGCGCGATCTGGGGCGATCACATCACGGACGATGAAAGAGAGGAAATTTTTTTGGACTTCCTGGGCCGCCACAACCTTACCATTGAGAATAGTCAAGACTCACCGCCGACCTTCCGCTCCCGCAGCAGATGTAGCTGCGTGGATCTAACGTGTTCACGCCGCGTGGATATCGAAGGATGGCGAGTAATGGAGGACGAGTCGCTGAGCGACCACTGCGCCATCAAGTTCGTGATACGAACAAACAAGAAAAAACAACAAACTTCACCCGGTGAGTCTGTATTGAGATTTCTCACAAACAGAGCTAAGTGGGATATTTTTGTTACAGCAATAGAGAGCAAGACGCACGAGCTAGCAAAAGCGTTTGCCGATGCAGATGCGGAAGCCGCAGCATTCCAGAGATGTGCGCTCGAAGCATGCAAGGAAGCCATACCTACGGCAGGAAACCTCAACTTCAAGCGCCAACCCCCGTGGTGGACCGACGATTTGCGACGCAGAAGGCAGCACGTCAGGAAGCTAAGGCGACGAGCTCAAGCATCACGGAATGAGGATGAGGAGGCGCAATACCTGGCAGCTCGGAGCGAGTACAAAAGGGCGATCTTGTCGTCCAAAACTGAATCGCTCCGCGAACTGCTGTCGCAGGGCAGCCCCGACGACCCCTGGGGCCTGGCGTATAAACTAATATCGTCGGCCGGGGGTGGTAGGGGAGTGACCTGGGGCACGGTGCAGGAGGCAAACGGCAACTGGACCGTTGATCGCCAGACCACCGCCAGGGCGCTCATTGAGAGGTACTTTCCGCTGGACAACCCAGCGACGGACTCAACAGAGAACAGTGCCACAAGGGATAGATCTCCCCAGTTTAGTGAGTGCATGGACAAGAACGTCACAATGAACGAACTTAAGACAGTGATACGTAAAAGACCTAAAAGGAAAGCCCCCGGTATTGACGGCTTTCCCGCGGCCGCGCTGGAAGTGTTAGTGAACTCTGCGGCCGGAGACACGTGGCTCCGGCTCATAAATCGCTGCCTACGGGAAGGCACATTTCCGCGCGTGTGGAAGACGGCGCAGATCGCTTGGTTGCCAAAGACAGATGGGAGCTTGCGCCCCATTTGCTTACTGCCAACGATCGGCAAAGTCTTGGACAAAATCCTAGCGGAGCGCCTCACGCACCACTTGGAGAGGAATCATTCCTTGAGTGAATTCCAATACGGGTTCCGGAAAGCCAGAGGCACGATCGATGCCCTCACGCGAGTGGTTGGTCTGCTAAACGGCGTGCCGTTAAAAAACAACAGGCAGCGGAAGAACTCGCAACGAACGTTCACGCACATGCTAGTTGTCGCGCTCGACATCAAAAACGCCTTCAACTGCGCGTGGTACCCGAAGATCTATGAGATGCTGGAAAGATGCAATTGTCCGGGCAACCTGGCAAGAGCAATCGTCAGCTTCCTGTCTGATCGTAGCGTCACTTCGCAAGGAGTGACCGTAGGCACCACACGCGGTTGCCCGCAAGGCTCGTGTCTTGGACCAATTCTGTGGCTTCTCGTCATGGAAGATTGGTTCCGCGAGATGAACAGTCTCCAATTCGCGCGCGTGGAACTGAAGTTTCAGGCCTTCGCGGATGACCAGCTCCTGATTTTATCGGGCCCGTCAACAAGAGAGATTGAAGCCGCTTGGGCCGATGTCTGGGCGGGTTGTTGCAGGTGGGCCCACCGCAACAAGCTAGAATACGCTCCGCAGAAGACAACCGCGATATTTAGATCTGGAAATGGCACACTGCGCGACGAACCAAAGCTTCACTTTGGGGAGACGACAGTGCGGCCGAGCAAATCGATGAAATATCTCGGTATCATCATCGACGCGAATCTTTCCTTTAAAGAACACGCGAAGTACGTGCGCTCAAAAGTTGCTGGTGTCGGACACCGCATACGCGGAGTAATCGGGAAAACGTGGGGCACCAAGCCACATGTACTCAGGGAGATCTACCTCGGCGCCATTCACCCGGCATTGGCATACGCAGCGGAGATCTGGGGCCACAAAGCCGAGATGGGCGCGATCCGCAAGCAGTTGAACGCGGCACAACGCCCGTTCATGCTGGGCATCAGCAGAGCCTACCGAACCTCGCCGAACGCGGCCATCCAGGTAATAGCAGGCTGCATGCCGCTGCACCTGGTCGCATGGCAGCGGGCGGACGGGGAGAGGTTACGCCAAGACCCGTCCAGCGAGATGCACTGGAGGAAGGACCTTGTGCACGCGCAGCCACACCCAGCTGCGCCTACCCGCAGATGGAAGAAAATATCTAACACCACAGCCGAGGGGCAGTGGTTTTATGCGGATGCCTCCAAAAAGGGCAGCAAAACCGCGATAGCGGTCGTTTCGAAAACAGGTGAGAAAACACAAAACCGCCTGCAGGACGAGTACCCGGTTCACCGGGCCGAACTGCAGGCAATTAGCCTAGCGTTAGATACTGCTGAGGTCTCGTGTATTTCAGGACAAACCATCCACATCGCGTCAGATTCCAGGGTGGCCCTCGACATCCTGATGGCCCGCAAATGCGGCACGGCGCAGGAAATGTGGATGCGCATCGACAGCATGGAAAGAAGATGGGGACAGGAGATCAACTTCTGGTGGGCGACAGACGCAGTACCGGGCATACGGGAGGCGGACCGGGCGGCCAAAGAAGTCGCGGAAGGACACGAAAACTTCCAGATCATCCCAGGACCCACGTCGAAACGGATGGCCAAGGAGGAATCTCGGAGGAATGCCCAGCGGTTATGGCAGGAGGAATGGGACAGGGATCGGTCTGACCACACCACCACTCGGATTCGCGTGGTGGCTGAGGGGAGGCTGCGTCCGTGGACCCCAAAAGCCGTGGCACTGATCACCGGGCACGGTCCGTTCAGCGCTTACCTCTCGAGGTTCAAGCTGCGGGACATTAGCCCACGGTGCGAGTGCGGCGAAGACCTGGAGACAGCGGAGCACATCATGGTGCATTGCCAGAATCAGGACCGAGCCACCGCTAGGGAGAGCCTCCGACAACGAATCATAGAGACGGGAGGCACATTCCCCGTCAACATCGGGAGCGACACCGACGATGCCGTTATTGCGCTGGTAAACACGTATGCGGAGGAGGTCGTCGGGGACAATCAGTTCGAGGACTGACTGACCGTCGCTTCTGGTGCCAATCGTAGATGTAAGGCATAGCATTGCATTGTATAGAGTCACATAGGATTAAGAACCATATGTATTTTGTCGGTATTTGTATTTTTTGTATATATATGTATTTGTATATCTGTGTGAAATTTAAATAAATGCTGCTAATCTGGGCCCGGTGCTCCAGGTAGGGGTGGCAGCTAGTTGTGGGGGAGGGCAGGACGATTGCTTAATACCGACAAGGTGGGCAAGCGGTGCTTCGGCACAGTCAATTTCAATGTCCCCATATTTATAGGATTTAACAGCGAGACAATTCAATATTTTCACAGACAGCATCTGGTTACAAATAAAGAACATAACAGTGCCCCGTGCTTGCTCGTTCGTGTATGCATACGTACCCATCATGAAAAATTTCAATAATCTAAATACGTACAAAAATTTCAAAAAAATGTTTAAGAAATCATTTAATGCATATTCTCTAACAGTTTCATCAATCAGAAAAGATCTTCCACCAGTTTCGTTCACGCGGAGAGATGTTCATGTCGGCGCGTACGCGCTCGACTCATCTCTCCCTACTAGGTTCGAGGCCAAATTCTAGACATTATTGTGAGGCGCCTACGTGCTATAGCGTATACGAGGCAATTCTCTGTACAGTGTACACTAGCCGGATGCGTAACTTCGATGTTCCGCGACACCAAAACATAGCCTCAGGAGCGATTTTTTTCGGCAGAGTTGACAATTTATTCACTGCAGTACTTTGACTCGCCAACTCTGCCGAAAATATTCACTGCACTACTTTTACAACTTATTCTTTAATTATGCTTATTCGCACTTAGCCGATGGAGAAATTAATTTTTGACAAAGTTGAAAATATTCACTGTACTACTTTTTGGACTTAGCCGCTGGAGCAAAATTTTTCGTCAGAGTCGAACACATATTTACTGCACTACTTAGCGATCTGGACTTAGCCGCTGGAGCAAAATTTTTCGTCAGAGTTGAACACATATTCACTGCACTACTTAGCGATCTGGACTTAGCCGCTGGAGCAAAATTTTTCGTCAGAGTTGAACACATATTCACTGCACTACTTAGCGATCTGGACTTAGCCGCTTAGCCGCTGGACAAAATCCTCGCCGAACGCCTGATGAGACACCTAGAAGTGAATCACGCCCTCAACGAGTTCCAGTACGGCTTCCGTAAAGGCAAGAGCACCACGGACGCGATTAGACGGCTAGTGGACATCATGAAAGAGGTGCCACTAAAAAACAACAGACAGAAGAAAAACAACAGGAGGAAGTTCGTTCACATGTTAGTAGTAGCACTAGACATCAAGAACGCTTTCAACTCGGCATGGTACCCCAAGATCAGGGAGGCGTTGGTCAAGAGCAAATGTCCAGGAAACCTGGCACGGGCTATAAACGGTTTTCTGGGGAACCGGATCATCACATCGCAGGGGATCGCGGTACCAACATCAAGAGGATGCCCACAAGGCTCATGCCTGGGACCGGTGCTCTGGCTACTAGTGATGGAGAGCTGGTTCGACGAGATGCAGCAAGCCCAGAGAGAACTAGGCAACACAGAGGCTACACTTAGATGCCAAGCCTACGCAGATGACCAACTCCTGATGATCACAGGACCATCGGTGAGAGCAATTGAAGAAGTCTGGGAGAAGGCATGGGCGGGATGTGCGCGATGGGCACTAGCAAACAAGCTGGAATACGCCACCCATAAGACAACCGCAATCTTCAGATCAGGAAACGGGCCACTACGAGATGAACCAGCACTCAGATTCGCCAACACGGTGATTAGGCCGACAGCGGCCATGAAGTACCTAGGAATGATGATCGACCCATCGCTTCGCTTCATCGAACACGCAAGCTTCGTCAGAGGGAAGATCGCCGCGGCCGGCCACAGGATCAGAGGAATTGTAGGGAAAACATGGGGAACGTCCCCAACCGTCCTGAAGACTATATACAGATGCGCCACAAAACCAGCACTACTCTACGGCGCCGAGATCTGGGGGAAAGAGGCAGGGAAGGTGAAGATACGCACACATCTGGCGGCAGCACAACGCCCGTTTATGCTTGGGATAACCAGAGCATACCGCACAACGGCAAACGCGGCAGTCCAGGTGTTGGCGGGAATCAAACCGCTCCATATCGAGGCCATGGAAAGATGGGAAGCTGCCGAAGCCACAAGAAGACCATCCACGGAAACATCCCTGAAGAGGAAGTACCTGGAAAAGATGGCCCATCCAGCAGACCCAAAGCGCAGGTGGAGATCGATAAAAGATGACGCAGAGAGGGACCATACTCAAGGATGGATCTTCTGCGACGCAGCCAAGAAGGAAGGGATCGTCGCAACAGCTGAAATCACTGAAAATGGACAAGTAGCAACGCAGCGACTGCAAAACGACTACCCGACGCACAGGGCGGAACTACAAGCCATCCGACTAGCGATAGAGGTAGCAAAGAACCTGAGGCAAGACAAAGTCAACATCGTCTCAGACTCCAGGGCAGCTCTGGACCTGGCCATAGGCAACCGATGCGGAGCCGCCATGGAAATGGAACAAGAGATGCGTGAGATTGAGGGCACTAACGGAACCACGATAGTCCTATGGTGGGGCAGCAGAGCGAACCCGGGAATCCAAGCGGCGGACAGAGCAGCCGGAGAGGTGGTCCGAGCACCAGACAGCAAGGACATCACGCCCGCGCCGGAAACAGACAAGATGATTCAAACCGAGGCCAACAAGAGGGCGATGACAAAATTGCAACACGAATGGACCGCAGAACCGACAGGGAAAGCAACTGCCAGCATCCTCCCAGAGGTCACGGATCGCCTACACGGATGGACGCCGAAGGCGGTGGCGCTCATAACGGGCCACGGCCCGTTCAACGAATACCTGCACAGGTTTAACCTGAAACAGGTAAGTGCCTTATGTAACTGTACTTTGCACGCAGAAACAGGGGAGCATGTCAGGATGCACTGCACCACCCAGGAAAGGGCAGAAGCCAGAAAAATCCTCCAACGGAGATGGACAGAGACAGGCGAATCGTACCCCCCAAGGATTACGGCAACCACACCAGAAGCAGCGATCGCGGCATTCAATGTGTTTGCCGAGCAAGTTGTCAGGGACATCACGGACGAGGATCCCGAAGGATAGCCCGGCCGAGCCAGGGAAAGAATCACCCAGGTGACGGCAGTTCCATAGACGTGCGGGCGCTTTATTTTATTTATTTTATTTATTATTTCTATTTTGTCTTATATTTTCTTATTCTTATTTATCCAATTCAGTTATTAATTCAGTCTTATTGTTTAGCTAACATTCAATTCTTCAGTTTGCTTTCACTGTTCAGCTTACATTTACCTTAGTTTGTAATACCACACTCTGTTGCAATTCATATTTGTACTTTGTCTTGTCCATTACATATAAAATAAACGTCGCTATGACTCTACCCCTTGCCCCGAGGCAGCGGTGGTAGCAGAAGTAGGGGAGGGGAGACAGATTGGCTTCATACCGAAAGGGGGGAAAGCCGCGCATGGAAGAGGGCGCATAAATTCCAACTGTCCCCATATTTTTTTCGCCAAAATTATATATAGCAAAAAAAAAGTGGCCGAAACTGTCGCGACGGCAAGCCGAATTTCAATGTGAAATGCAGGCGAAAAGTACGCCCAAAGTACTACAGTGAATATAAAAAATTTGAAAAAAATGACAGTCCCCCGTATGACACACAATTTTGTGCGAGTGGTTGCAATTTTTAGTACGCGTTTTCGTGCGAATTGGCTGCGATATTCACAGACCTATCGGCAAAAACGACGTAAAATGCGTGCCTGTTTTCCGCAGGAAAACAAACGACGCGCGTAAGCAAAATTTTGTCGAAAAACAGTTCCTCGTTTACGACAGAAATATCAGCCACGCTAGCAACGACGCAAAATTTGCGCCTTGCCACACACCTTTTCCAGCATCTGCTGTGCCATCCGCTGGATGCCAGCAACGCTGCGGATGCTTGTCGTAGAGTCAAAAAATCATGTTTCGACACGTACAGTCAGCTCCGCTGCAGCCACACAATATTTTACAAATTAAAAATTTGTAATGTGCCCTACAAATCTCTCGCCTGCATCTACTGCGCAACCCACTTGGAGTGCCAGCAATGCGCGCAAGCTTGACGTCAAGTCGTAAAACACGCAGTGTTTTCAACAAGTACTGTCAGCCCCGCTGCAGCGACACAATATGTTGCAAATAAAAATCTACAACGTGCCTGTCCTGCATTCCTTTTTCCCACATCTACTGCGCTACCATCCCCTGGGTGCCAGTAATGCGCGCAAGCTTGTCGTCAAGTCGAAAAACCGTGTTTCCGACAAGTACGGTCAGCCCCGCTGCAACGACACGTATATTTTACAAATTATTTGTAATGTGCCTTGCATTTAATCTCTCTCTTTGCATATGCTGTGTGCTACCGCTATGGGTGCCACGCATTGCGCGTAAGCTTTTTAGTTTCGCCGAAAAACAGTGTTTACGGACGAGAACAGCCCCGCTGCAGCGACACAATATGTTGCAAATAAAAATCTACAACGTGCCTGTCCTGCATTCCTTTTTCCCACATCTACTGCGCTACCATCCCCTGGGTGCCAGTAATGCGCGCAAGTTATTTCCGCGGCCCCGTTAATAGGCTACCCACCTGTTGCCGCGGAAACAACGGGGTATGCAAAATGACGCACAAGCCTCGGACCTTGGCTCGGCCGGTCCCGCCAGCCAAGGGGGGCCAAATTTGGCCCCACAGGGGACCATTGATGACGACTCGGCTTTGAACTGGACTTGCCCCTGCGGGCGGTCCTTCGGTACCAAGCGTGGGCTCGGTGTCCACGGTAGTAGGTGCGCGCGATTTAGAAGAGCTAGCGCGCAGGCGTGTGCCACCACGTGTCCCAAGTGCGGAACGTCTTTCGACGCTCTGCTGTCATGGCAGCAGCACGAAAGGACATGTGGTGAGCAACAGGTACCGACGCCGCCGCCCCAGGAGAGAGGGCGCATGGAGCTAGAAGCCATGGCATCTCTGGAAGCAAACTACCTCGGTGACCCCTTCCGGCTTGGGCAGCATCTTGCCCAGGGGACGGGGTGGAGTGTGGGCGAGATAACTGCGATACGTCGCACCCGCTCATACTCCGCCTCGGTGCACCGTCTCGCGGACGATATCGCGGAGGCGCTGCCGGATGACGGTATCCCTGAGCAGGAGAGTCTGCTCCTGCAGGAAGGGCGTGAAGAACGCCAGGAAAATACCGAGGTAGTGGATCGCGCAGTCCAGCAACCAGAGATGGCACAAGATCATGGCGGATGCGCCCTCGACAGTGGCCCGCAACCACTGATGCAGGCGGAGTACACCGCGCGACTTCCTTTCGAAGTGGGGGCATGCCCAATTTGCCTCCGGAATGGAAGTGGGAACTATATGGCACTCAGCCTTTCGGACGAAGTTCGGCATGTTAAGTCGGCCCACTCGGCACTAACAATAGTGTTCGAGTGTGGCATATGCCAAAAGACCTGGAAGACGAAACATGCGGCTGAGTGTCATATGCCCAAGTGCAAGGGCCCTCCCGAAACGCGTGGTGACTTCGCCTGCACTAGCTGCGACAGATCCTTTAGGACGAGGATAGGGCTGTCGCAGCATGAGCGGCATCAGCACCCGCTGTCCAGGAACGAGCTCCGCGTGGCGCAAATTCGTCGCGGACGCTCGTTAAGCGAAGGCTCCGTGTTCACAGTTGCGGATGTGAACCGGATGCTGGAACTGGAGCAGGAGTTCTCTGGACAGCGGTGCATTGCTAGAGCTATGCTGCCTCACCTGCCCGGCCGCACCTGCAAACAAATAAGGGACAAGAGAAGGGAGGCAGCATACAAACGACGTTTGCAGGCCAGACTGGAGGTTGAAGGGCGTGACTGCTCTGCAGTCCAACCCCAGTCTGATAGCAAAGAGGAAGGCACCCCTGCGGGTCAGGGGGACGCCGAAGGCGAACAGCCAGTAGCGGGGGCGGACGACGAGGCGCCCTCTGTAGAGGAGGAGGCGTGGAGGGTGAACTTGCTTAGAGACGCGTTGCAGCAGTTCCCCGAAAACCCCTCCGCCGATATGGAGGGTGTCCTCCGAGAACTGAAGATCGCCCTCAATTATGCTCTCGTAGATAATGGTAGCATGACGTCGCTCCATATCGACCGTGTCTACGAGAGCGTGATTGAGTTCATAAAGCCAAATTCCGGAGCCGCAGGCGTGAGCGGCCCGGAAAGGGAGAGGGCGAGGGGCGCGCCTAAAAGTAGGCGGAACCGCAGGCGGTACGTCTACGCGCGCACCCAGACCCTCTACCAAGAGAATCCCTCGCTACTGGCAAAGCTCGTTCGCGAGAACGTCGACTGGTTCGATCCCAAACCCATGGTCAGGGCTCCCGCACCGGATGTTGTGGAGCTCTATGAAAGGCTATGGGGTACTCGGGCAACCGTCGGCAAGGGTGCGATTGATGCGATCTCAGAGAACGGAAGGCAAGAGTCCTTTGCCATTAAAGACGTTCTCCCTCCGTTTACGCTCGAGGAGGTAAAGGAGCGCATCAATCGCATCAAACCAGCAACTGTCGCAGGTCCAGACGGAGTGAGGAGAGCAGATATCCGGCGCGAGAGGGTATATAATGTTCTCGCGCTGCTCTTCAACCTCCTTATGGCCTGCGGGAAACAGCCCAGTTGCTGGTGCAGAAACCGGACCACCCTTATCCTCAAAGAGGGTAAGGATGAGACAGCCGCCACGAGCTACCGCCCCATTACGATTTCCTCGCTCGTAAGTCGTGTGTACTGGGGCGGTATTGACTCTAAACTAAGAGCGCAGGTCCGGTTCTCTGCCCGTCAAAAAGGTTTTGTCTCGGAAGCTGGCTGCTTCACGAACGTGCACATTCTGAATGAGATGCTGCGCCATTCGAAGAAACATGAGGGGATGGTGGGGGCCGTTTTAGACGTGTCGAAGGCATTCGACACGGTCCCCCACCAGGCCATAAGACCTGCGCTAAAACGCTTAGGCCTCCCCGAGTGCGTAATTCGAATGGTCGTGGCGGCATACAGCAATGTGCACACGCAAATGAAGATCGGAGACAGAACCTTTGACGTCCAGTTGAGGAGGGGTGTCAAGCAGGGGGATCCCCTCTCCCCCCTGCTGTTTAACGCAGTACTTGACCCTCTCCTTGATACACTGGAACATGAAAGAGCGTACACGCTGAGCGAGGCGGCGAGCATCTCCTGCCTAGCGTTTGCAGACGACCTCGTTCTGGTGGCGTCAGACGAGGTCCGGGCGCAGCGGCTCCTCGACCACACGGAAAAGTTCTTTGCAGGCCTTGGGATGGCTATTGCCCCTGAGAAGTGCTGGGCTTTCCGTGTGGTCACTGGCAACAAAACCTGGTGCCTAGAGGACCCTGCGCTCCGCACAAGTGCAGGATCAACCCTGCCCTTTGCAAACGCAGGCACGGAGATACGATATCTGGGGATGGCTATCTCACCCTGGGCGGGCATTCAGATTGATCATCTGGACAAAGAGCTGGATGACTGCCTGCGCAGGGTGAAGAAACTAAGCCTAAAGCCACCCCAGAAGGTCGAGCTCGTCGGGAAATACCTAGTCCCCCACTACCTCTATACACTGATGATGGCGGTTCCATCCACTGCAAAGCTGAGGTCCTTGGATCTACAGCTCAGGAACGCCATCAAGGAAATTTACCACCTCTCACCGTCCCACGCGGTGGGAGCAGTGTATAGCAGGAGGAGGGATGGGGGACTAGGGTTTCCAAGGCTCGAAACTATTGCCAGGGTTTCGAGCCTCAAAATGGGCCAGCGGTTCCTGGACTCGGACGATCCAGCCATACAGGCTCTGGCAAAGGACGCAAGTCTAGGTTCCCGGATGCGCGCTCTAGCGACCGTGGCGCGCATTGACTGGCCGCTCACTCCGGAGGGCCTGCGCCGCTATAAGAAAAACGCGGCGAGAGCGGAGCTCTCGGAGTGGGCAGAACTAACGGCGCAGGGGAAGTCGGTGATGGCCCTCGCCGACGACCCCATTGCGAACGCATGGCTTCAAAACACCAGCCTCTTGAAGCCATGTCGTATGATCACCGCCTTGCGTATGAGGACAAACACGTGCGGGGACAAAGCGGCGCGCGCACGTGGGCAGGCGGTGGAGGAGGTCGCATGCCGGCAATGTCATGCACAAGTCGAGACCCTAGGTCACATTGTCGGCATGTGTACCTCCACAAAATCCCTAAGGATTGCCCGGCACGATGAAATACTCAATTTCATCGTGTCGGAAGTCGCGTCCAAAACACCGGACGCGGCTATTATAAAGGAACCGTCCCTCAGTTTTCCCGCTACAGGGCGTCTGAAACCGGACCTGGTGGTAGTGCACCAGGAAAGGGTCCTCGCGGTCGATGTGTCCGTCCGCCACGAGGATAAGGACTACCTGCGAGTGGGAAGGCTGAGCAAATTGGACAAATACGCGCCGCTGGTTCCGCCTCTCCTTGAGAAGATGGGGGCCACCATCGGAGAGGTTCTGCCGATTATCGTGGGCACTCGGGGGGCTATGCCGAGGGAGACGTTAGCAGCACTAAAAATATTGGGCATTACTGAAAGAAAGTCGCTGCTAACGATCTCCCTTATAGCCCATCGACACACGTTGGAAATCTACCATGCCTTCATGGATTATAATAGATTTCCAACGTGCTCGCGGTGATCGGCATCCGACACGAGATATTTGGCTGCAGTCGTAAATATTT
Organism: Aleochara curtula; assembly: GCA_963978815.1. NCBI lineage: Eukaryota > Metazoa > Arthropoda > Insecta > Coleoptera > Staphylinidae > Aleochara > Aleochara curtula. Next base: position 1,914,732 of record OZ022215.1, read on the forward strand.
TAATGTGTAAAATGTGACGTATTTATTTATAATTTTAATTTTAATATCATTTTAACATGAGGATTTTAGTATGTTGTGCCGTTACTAGAAATAAGTAATTTGTGATATTAGGTTAAGGAACCATTGTGATACTTACTGTGATAAATAGTACATGTACATGAATTTTATATAATAGGCTTAAGTTTTAACTACCTGACAACATTGACTGTGATACATATTGTGATAGTATGTACATGTATGTCCTCATTTTTATTCTTTTATTTTATTTTAAGTATTTTAATGCAACTGACAAACGACTGCAGCAACACCTGTGTCCGTCGGTGCGCAGGTAGTAGGTGGTATAGGGACAGCCAACAAGAGGGAAATCATGGGGATTGTGCAAATTTGTATTGCATGGAGCCAATTCCCACCTTGCTTAAAGCAGCCAACCACGGTAAAAGGAAGTGGAAATGATTGGAATCATCATAATTCCAATGGTTTTAGCCAAATGCCTCGTCATCTAATTAGTGACGCGCATGAATGGATTAACGAGATTCCCACTGTCCCTACCTACTCTCTGAACCCGACTGCTGGGCGAGGGATACGTACTTAACTGTACTGTAGGTCCTACGTCTGGTCAGGCGTCTTGTTGGGCGAGGGATGTGTACTTAACTGTACTGCAGGTCCTACGTCCAATCAGATACCCTTTCATAGGGATGGGATACGTGGTTAACTCCACTGTAGGTCCTACCAACTAGCTAGGGTAGGGGAAGCTGAAACCTCTACAGAGCGCGTCCCCAGGTGGCGGATAGGGGAAAGCCCTCACCGGCATGCCGGCGGGTTGGTGTGAAGTAATCTAGCACCCGCGGACCAACAGCATACCAGACCCCCACGTGCACCGTCCCGGTGCTACGTCCAACCTCACCCCCTCGGGGGGGGGTCTGGCATTATTGAGGCAATGGGCAACTTAGTTTGCTTGTGGGTTACTCCTGAAGCGGCTACATCCATGCCCACGATGTAAAACTCGGCCTAAAGTAGAACTATGAAAATGGCGACGAGACACAATACAGTACCCCAGGAGGGTACCACCAGCAATGGTGGAGAATCCCTCCGTGATGCTTCGGCATCACGCTGCCCTACGGATTCTGGGGAAGGGCAACTTGCGCCAGTAGTGAAGGAAAAGGAAGACGTCGGGGACCGACCCATTGGGTTAAGAACCCGGCGAGCAAGACGGGTAGAGTCGTCAGCGTCAGCGACGAGCTCTATCGACCGAATGGAAGACCAACCAGGTACATCCTCGCAAGCGGTAAAAGAAGTGAAAAAACCCCCATCAAAGACACCACGGATTCGCACACCAACCGAAATCCGAGAGGTGCTCATTAGTGAGCTCAAGGGTGTCAAAGGGATCGGTGGAACAATGCGCAGCAGAGTGAGCAATCTCTTTCAGGAGATGTTCATGAGCTGCGTACATCTCATCGAACAGAAAGAAGCCCAACTCAAAAAGCACCAGCAGGAGTTCTCATCGTTCAAGCATGAGATTCTCCGATCTAAGGGTACGAGCTACGCTGATGTAGCTACAAGCTCGCCTTCCAAAGTGGAGGTGACCGAGACAATTGCCGACAAGGCAGTTGTACTGGCGACCGAGGCGACAAAAGTGTCGTCAAGGTCAAGATCGAGGAAGAAGAAGCGTGCGAAAGCCTCCGTAGAACCCGGAGTAGCTGAGCAGGGAAGCCAACCTGCGAGCACGGAGGCCGAGGTCGTGGTCGTGACAGAGGTCGTGACAGCGGTCCCGGCAGGAGAGGTCGAAGAAGCAGCAGCGGTACCAGCCCCAGTGGAGGAACCAGCAACATCTGCCGAGCCCAGCGCCAGCAATGGCGAAGGGAAAAAGAAGAAGAAAAGAAAGAAGAAGAATACGATGCCGACAGCAGACGTCGCCCCATTGCCAGGGGAAGAAGGGCCGTCGACATCAGCCGCCCCAACACAAGTGGACACCGACGGGTTCCAGACCGTTGTCAACCACAAAAAGCGCAAGCAGAAGGAGCGGAAAAGGGCCTCCAACGTGCCCAGAAGAGACACCGGCATCGAACGGTATGTCGTGCTATACACGCCAAGTGCGGAGCACACAACTGACTGCATTATCAAGGCAGTTGAATCCGTTGTCGCCACCAACTTGGACCTGCGTATCCATGGAGTTAGGGTAAGTAAGGGCGGGAAGGTGGTAGCCGAGGCAGCGAGCGCGGAAGACAGGACCCGACTTATGGCCGTGGCCGAGTTGAGAGAGGCGGGTATCGTCGGCGCAATGCCTGCGCCCCATGGGGCCAGGTTTGTGATCCATGCGGTGCCCAAGGATCTTGACGAGGCGCGGTTGGTCAGGGAGCTGTATAGGCGCAATTTGACCGGAAAGGTTGAGGAGCGTCGCTACAACGAAGTCGCGGCGGTGATCTCCAGGCGGACAATAGGGTCTGCCGACACGGTCGTCGTCACCGTGCCGCTGGAGGCGCGTCCAGTGATACTCGCTCAAAGGCGGGTGTTCGTCGGGTGCGCGAGCTACAAGATTGAAGAGTCAAATGGGATCATTGTCTGCTACAAGTGCCTAGTGATAGGCCACACAGCAAAAAGATGCAGATCCCCCAAGCAGCTGTGCCGTAGGTGCTCAGGAGAGGACCACATAGCGAAGGACTGCACCAGCCAGCCTTCGTGCCACACCTGCCGAAAGATGAAGAGGAGCTCCACCCACAAGCCAGGGTCGTATGCGTGTCCAGCGTATGCAAGAAGACTCCAAGCGTGGATGGGAACGCTAGCGCGCAATGATGCCTGAGAAGATCGGGCACATCAAGATAGCTCAGCTGAACTGCCGCCGCTCCAAGGCGGTAATGTTAGACCTGGGTGCCACTACGGGGCAGAAGTACGACGTACTACTGCTCCAGGAGCCGTATAGTCGCATGGGGGCCTTTATAGGCCTGCCTAACCATGTGAGATGCTACGGTGCGCAACCATCCAAAGCGATGGTTGCAGTGTGGAACCCGAGTTACATCTGTAACTTTAGAGCTGAGCTGTCTACGGAGCACTGCGCAGTGGTCGCGGCAAAAACGCCATTGGGGACGATGATGCTTGTAAGCATGTACTTCCCGCCGTCAAGCCCGATAGAGGAGTCTATTGAGCATCTGAACTACGTAGTAGGGAAGTGCTCGCGCGAACCAACGTTATTTGGCATCGATGCAAACTCGGTGTCCGCTCTCTGGCACAGCAAATTCAATGTTGCCAGCAGACTGGCGGAGAAACGTGGGACTGCCCTGTCGGAGGCCATTCTTTGTGCACAACTTGACGTGCTGAATGTGCCTGCTGATGTATACACGTACAGCGGACCCAATGGCGAAAGTGACATAGATGTCACGGTAGGTAACTGGGCACTTAATGCAATTTTTGACTCTAGGTGGAGTGTCCAGGAACACACGATAAGCGACCACAACATCCTACAGATCTCCCTCTGGAAACCGCATGCCACCCATTCGATGGCAAGAAGAACGGCATGGAGCGAACACGCTACCAAGACAAATTGGGAAGCGTTCGGGCACCACGTCGCTGGCCAGGCTGAGTTCCTTGGAATAGAGGAATTTGGTAAAGGAAGCCCGGATCTCCAGGAAGTACATCTCCGTGAGTGGATCCAAGCGACGTGCGATACCTTCCTTCGCAGGAAGGTCGCCAACTCTAAGTCGCGTGTACGTTGGTGGACACGCGAACTTATGGTAAGTAAGCAGGGAGTGGTAAGGGCCCGTAAGAGACTGCGGAAAGCTCGCAAGAAGGGAGACTCGCAAGAGATCGAACAGAAGGCGAGTGAGTACCGGTCTCTAGAGCGGGCATATAAGCGTGAGATTTTGGCACAAAAAGAGACGCACTGGCGCCAATTTGTGTCTACCATGGGAAACGATGATCCATGGGGCCCGGTCTATCGTATGTGTAGGAAAGGAAGGCGGAGCACTGATAGCATACCGACCCTAAGGACATCAGAGGGATACACATCGACATGGATAGAGTCGGCAACGATTCTCTGCGACCGATGGTTTCCCAAGGACGACTCCCCCGTCCACGAGAAGAACGATGAGCACAGGCCGACCCCCGGGGAACCCTGGACGTCACGTGAGATCGATACTGCGATAGGAAAGGTCAAGATTGGTAGGTCGCCGGGCCTGGATGGGATTACGGGCCGCATGGTACGCGCTGTGTACAAGCATGCGCCGGAGTTCGTCCAGTGTCTGATGCGGGCTTGCCACTTGGCTGGGACTTTCCCTTCAGCATGGAAACTTGCTGAGGTGATCACATTACCAAAGGGTCCGGAAAAGGATCCTTTTGAGGCAAGTTCCTACCGTCCGATATCATTGCTTCCCACGCTCAGCAAGGTTCTAGAGTACCTTATGGTCGCTCGCCTACATGAGTCAGTGGGTCCGATGTCGGACGCGCAGTTCGGTTTCCGTACCGGCAGGGGGACCGAAGACGCACTAATCCGGGCCTCGGATATAGTGGATAGTTGTGAGTCGAAATATGCGTTAGGTGTTTTTATAGACTTTTCAGGTGCATTTGACAACCTAAAATGGAGTGTCATCCTGCGAACCCTTAAACATCGAGGTTGCACCGACTTACATCTGTGGGAGAGCTACTTCCACGAGAGGGAGGTCATGGCCATAGAAAGGGGAGAGGAGTTCCGCCGGAAGATCGACCGTGGATGCCCGCAAGGTTCTATATGTGGGCCGGTCGTCTGGAATCTTGTCCTGGACGAACTCTTGGAGGCGCTGCTGCAACGAACAAAGGTAGTAGCGTATGCTGACGATCTACTCGTAGTCGTCGAGGGTGATAGCCGAAAGGCACTTGAAACAGAAGGCCAAAACCTAATGAATCTTGTGCTAGAATGGTGCGGGACAGTAGGTCTAACCGTGTCTGCGTCTAAGACACTACTCATGCTCCTCAAGGGAAGCTTGGATATTACCAGACCACCCATTGTACGAGTGGCCGGAAGGTCGCTCAGGATGGTCAGCCAGCACAAGTATCTGCGGATAACGATTGGGCAGCCTATGTCGGTCGTTCCCCACTTTAAGGATCTTTGTGGCAAGATTGAGAAAGTGCTTGGTGGTATTAGACGGGTTCTCCGAAAGGAATGGGTTCTGAAACGTAAGGCGATCAAATGTTTGTATCGGGGTTGGCTCTCTGCTTGCGCTCTCTATGGTGCTAGTTTCTGGTTCACTGGGCTGACTGCTAAGCAGGGTCGGGCGCTTATGAGTACTTGTGAGCGCAAGGCACTGTTGGCATGTCTCCCGGTGTGCAGGACGGTCCCAACGGAGAGTATGCAGGTATTGATGGGCCATCCGCCTTGGTATTTGCAGGCGATCAGGCGAGGCCTGCTGAAAAGGTTGAAGGAGGGAAGACCTCTGCCCACGGGCTTTGGTTATACTCCGACAACTACCGACTACGGTGTGGCCCTAGAGGAAACCCGTAGTTGGATGTGGGAAAAATGGCAGGCAGACTGGCGAGAAAGTGCTAAAGGAAGAGGCCTGTTCGAGTTTGTGCCCGACGTAACTCTTGTGGAAAGTTCCCCCTGGGTAGAGCTGACACTGGAGACCGGGTACATACTCACTGGACATGGTTCACTCAACTCGAGGTTACACTCGCTAGGTTTGGCAGAAACGGACCTATGTTCGCTATGCGGGGTCAACGAAACCGCAATACATGTCCTTCGAGACTGTGTGCGGGTGGAAATGCACCCTTCTGCCCTAATCCTACGGTCTGCACTCCAGACGCGAAGTCTCAGTGACATCCTCACAGATGTTGGCCTGTGGTCAGCATTCTGTGACTTTGCAATGACTCACTTTGCCTGTCGCAAGATAGCAAATGAGGAGCAGGATGTCAAAGATTAGCAAGGGGTGACAGTCCAGGCTATCACTATCAGGAACACCTCTGTCGTTCCGACTGTGTAAGGAGCACTTTTGTGTAAGGAGCGGGGTGTTGTACTCGGCAGAGCAGTTTCCACGCTGCGATCTGATGAGACTTAGCCTCAGCTTGGAAGCTCGTCTCCCAGTGGGAAGATGCGAGTATTATTAATGCAGGGCACATTACAAATTACGAATTTGTAACACACTGTGTCACTGCTGCGAGGCTGACAGTACTTGTCGGAAACACGGTTTTTCGACTTGACGACAAGCTCGCGCGCATTACTGGCACCCAGGGGTAGTAGCGCAGTAGATGTGGGAAAAAGGAATGCAGGACAGGCACGTTGTAGATTTTTATTTGCAACATATTGTGTCGCTGCAGCGGGGCTGTTCTCGTCCGTAAACACTGTTTTTCGGCGAAACTAAAAAGCTTACGCGCAATGCGTGGCACCCATAGCGGTAGCACACAGCATATGCAAAGAGAGAGATTAAATGCAAGGCACATTACAAATAATTTGTAAAATATACGTGTCGTTGCAGCGGGGCTGACCGTACTTGTCGGAAACACGGTTTTTCGACTTGACGACAAGCTTGCGCGCATTACTGGCACCCAGGGGATGGTAGCGCAGTAGATGTGGGAAAAAGGAATGCAGGACAGGCACGTTGTAGATTTTTATTTGCAACATATTGTGTCGCTGCAGCGGGGCTGTTCTCGTCCGTAAACACTGTTTTTCGGCGAAACTAAAAAGCTTACGCGCAATGCGTGGCACCCATAGCGGTAGCACACAGCATATGCAAAGAGAGAGATTAAATGCAAGGCACATTACAAATAATTTGTAAAATATACGTGTCGTTGCAGCGGGGCTGACCGTACTTGTCGGAAACACGGTTTTTCGACTTGACGACAAGCTTGCGCGCATTACTGGCACCCAGGGGATGGTAGCGCAGTAGATGTGGGAAAAAGGAATGCAGGACAGGCACGTTGTAGATTTTTATTTGCAACATATTGTGTCGCTGCAAGCGGGGCTGACAGTACTTGTTGAAAACACTGCGTGTTTTACGACTTGACGTCAAGCTTGCGCGCATTGCTGGCACTCCAAGTGGGTTGCGCAGTAGATGCAGGAGAGAGATTTGTAGGGCACATTACAAATTTTTAATTTGTAAAATATTGTGTCGCTGCAGCGGAGCTGACTGTACGTGTCGAAACATGATTTTTTGACTCTACGACAAGCATCCGCAGCGTTGCTGGCATCCAGCGGATGGCACAGCAGATGCTGGAAAAGGTGTGTGGCAAGGCGCAAATTTTGCGTCGTTGCTAGCGGGGCTGATATTTCTGTCGTAAACAAGGAACTGTTTTTTCGACAAAATTTTGCTTACGCGCGTCGTTTGTTTTCCTGCGGAAAACAGGCACGCATTTTACGTCGTTTTCGCCGATAGGTCTGTGAATATCGCAGCCAATTCGCACGAAAACGCGTACTAAAAATTGCAACCACTCGCACAAAATTGTGTGTCATACGGGGGACTGTCATTTTTTTCAAATTTTTTATATTCACTGTAGTACTTTGTGCGTACTTTTCGCCTGCATTTCACACTGAAATTCGGCTTGCCGTCGCGCGCGAAGCGCGCGACAGTTTCGGCCACTTTTTTTTTGCTATATATAATTTTGGCGAAAAAAATATGGGGACATCTCTTCCGTATGTGCCTCTGCACGACTTTCCCACCTTTCAGTATTAAGCCAGTCTACTTTCCTCCCCTACTTTCTCCATTCCACTACCACTGCGCCGGGAGCGGGCCAGAAGCCATTTGTGCGGCATTTATTCACATCTTAATTACACACGTATATACATATATAGATATAAAACAAACAAACTATAAAATATAATAGAGCCTAACTTGGATTACATGCTAACTTAAGTTTACTTTGCGCGTGTTGTCCCACGGCGCTTGCTCGTTGCCTCTACGGTTGTTCGTTTTCCAGCGGTTCTGTGCTTCTGGGGTGGTGTACATCGTCCGCATCTTTGTCTTCGTCCTCGAGCAGATCTTCCGCAAAAGCATTGAATATTGCTATTGCGGTTTCTGTCGTTTCTCGGGTGATCTTTGGGGGATAATCCTCTCCTGCTTTTAGCCACTTGCTCTGGAAGCGTTGCCTTGCTGAGGCTCGTTTCTCGGTTGTACAGGTCAACCGGACGTGAGCCCCAGTTTCTAGTTCGTTCCCGCAGTCGCAGCTCGCTTCCACTTGCTTTAGATTGAACCTGGAAAGATACTCATTAAAGGGCCCGTGGCCCGTTATTAGGCTTACCGCTTTTGGTGACCAGCATCTGAGCTTGTCATCCACTATTGGGCAAAATGTGGCTGTTGGCCGACCCGTACGTTCGGTAGCCCACTCCAGTTGCCATCTATCCATAGTTCGGCTGTGAGCCTTTGCCCTAATCATCCGATTGGTCGTTGGTGCCTCAATTGTCCGGCAGGTTCCAGGCGCCTCTAGTATCTCTCTAGCAGCTGCGTCCGCTAGTTTGACCTCTGGCCTGGACCGGCTCCCCCACCACAGTTGTACCCTTCTGTTGGTGGCTTCGATAATTCGGATCTCCTCGCTGATCTCCATGGCTTCTCCGCATCGGTTGGCAACCACTAGATCCAGAGCTGCTTTTGAATCTGACACTATGTTGGTGTGGGAATCCGTGGCTTCTTTGGCAAGCTCTAGTGCCAGCCGGATGGCTTGCACCTCCGCTCTGTGAAGTGGGTAGCCGTCTTGCAGTCGATGCCCTGCTGATCGCCCTCTCTCTCTTACCGCCGCGACCACTACTGTTTCTCTTCTGCCTGCCGCATCGCAGAAGATCCAGCAATCGCTTTGGTTCCTCTTGGTGTCTTCCTTCAATGTTTTCCAGAAACGTTTTGGCTCGGCGGGGTGGGGTAGCTTACCAATGAGTCTTCTCTTGATGGAGGCTTCGGTCGTCGGCTTCCTTGCCGCATCCGCCTCTTCCCATCTTTGCGCTGCCTCTAGGTATAGTGGTTTGCAGCCAGCTAGTACCTGAACTGCCGCGTTGGCGGTTGTCCTATATGCTCGGGTTATGCCGAGCATGAACGGTCGCTGTGCTGCCGCTAGGTGGGTGCGAATTTTCGACTTCATTGCTGCTTTCCCCCATACTTCTGCCCCATATAGGAGCGCGGGTTTGGTGGCACACTCGTAGATCGTTCTTAGGACCGCTGGCGACGTTCCCCACGTCTTTCCAACGATCCCTCTTATCCTGTGGCCGGCGGCGGCTAACTTACCTCGGACGTACTTCGCGTGCTCCGTGAAATTTAGGGATGGGTCGATGGTAACCACTCGCACAAAATTGTGTGTCATACGGGGGACTGTCATTTTTTTCAAATTTTTTATATTCACTGTAGTACTTTGGGCGTACTTTTCGCCTGCATTTCACATTGAAATTCGGCTTGCCGTCGCGCGCGAAGCGCGCGACAGTTTCGGCCACTTTTTTTTTGCTATATATAATTTTGGCGAAAAAAATATGGGGACAGTGGGAATCTGGTTATTTGTGACGGATTTGGTAGTTTTGAGTAGTATGGGTGGTAGATGAGGTGATGAGGTGGAGATGTGATCCCGCCGTTGTGATTTGGTGGCGTGATGTGATTTTGGAAATTGACTGCACTACTAAGCCGGATTGGCGATTTGGATGGATTTGGTGAACGTTTATTTACTGAATTACTTGGCGCAAATGTCTGATACTTTGACTGTAATACTTTAGTGAGATAAATTGACGGTGTTGACGATGAATGAATGAATTCATGAATGCGTACACAATAGGTTTACTGTAGTACTTGCGACGTTGTGACGATGTGACTGACTGACGGATTGATTGATGGATGGATGGATGGATGGATGGGCGGAGTGTAGATTGACGGTAGTACTTTTGTGTGGCGAGATGATGTAGACGTGGAGTGTTGCGGAGCGTTGAGACTGTAGGGCATACATAGCGTATTGACTGAAGTACTTTTGTGTGGCGAGATGATGTAGACGTGGAGTGTTGCGGAGCGAGCGTTGAGACTGTAGTGCATACATAGCGTATTGACTGAAGTACTTTTGTGTGGCGAGATGATGTATATGTGGAGTGTTGCGGAGAGTTGCGACTCTGATGCATGCATGGCGTATTGACTGAAGTACTTTTGTGTGGCGAGATGATGTAGACGTGGAGTGTTGCGGAGCGAGCGTTGAGACTCTAGTGCATACATAGCGTATTGACTGAAGTACTTTTGTGTGGCGAGATGATGTAGATGTGGAGTGTTGCGGAGAGTTGCGACTCTGATGCATGCATGGCGTATTGACTGAAGTACTTTTGTGTGGCGAGATGATGTAGACGTCGAGTGTTGCGGAGCGAGCGTTGAGACTCTAGTGCATACATAGCGTATTGACTGAAGTACTTTTGTATGGCGAGATGATGTAGATGTGGAGTGTTGCGGAGCGAGCGTTGAGACTGTAGTGCATAGATAGCGTATTGACTGAAGTACTTTTATGAGGCGAGATGATGTAGACGTCGAGTGTTGCGGAGCGAGCGTTGAGACTCTAGTGCATACATAGCGTATTGACTGAAGTACTTTTGTGTGGCGAGATGATGTAGATGTGGAGTGTTGCGGAGCGAGCGTTGAGACTGTAGTGCATACATAGCGTATTGACTGAAGTACTTTTATGAGGCGAGATGATGTAGACGTCGAGTGTTGCGGAGCGAGCGTTGAGACTCTAGTGCATACATAGCGTATTGACTGCATTACTTTGGCGAAGGAGAACTTGTGCCGGACGAGAAGTTGAGTGGCAGAGGAGGCAGAGTGGAGAGTTAGACTGCATATACGTACGCTATCAGTATTCACTGCAATACTTTTGTGCGCGCATACAGTATTCACAGTACTACTTTGTCACAGATCGAGAGATGTTATGGGTGAACGTGAGTATACAATATGTACTCATGCATACGTGTATACGTTCACTGTAGTACTTAGTGTCGAAGAAAGTAGTGGAGTAGTGGAGTAGTGGAGCGGAGAGAGAGTTGACGTGCAGTGTACACTGCACTGCGCTGCTTATGCATACATATGATATTCACTGTAGTACTTATGCAAAGAGTACTTGTAGTTGAGCTTTACTTTTATTTTGGTGCGATTATGCCTGACTTGTTTCATGCGATGTGAATTGTAAGTGTCGTTTTCGTTGATGGATGATGTATGCATGTATCTACTGTACTACTTACGTACTTAGACTATACAGCGAGTGTAATTTTTACTGTACTACTTGAATGGATAACGTGAGTGATTTATATATGGTGAGTGTGCATTTCAGCAATGATATAATATTATAAATTATTGAAATATGAATATTTTTAAAGCATGAATAAGCTACGACCATACCACATTGAATATACCAGTTCTCGTCCGATCACTGAAGTCAAGCGATGTCGGGCGCGGTTAGTACTTAGATGGGAGACTGCTTGGGAACACCATGTGTCGTTGTTTTAAATATTTTATAACATACTGCAATCATTTTACATTTCGACGTCGCCGCATGAATGCTGCAACTTGTGAACTGTAGAAGGGCCGTATACGTAACGCAAACTAACGTAACGGATCGTAACGCAAACTAACCTAACCTAACCTAACCTAACCTAACCTAACCTAACCTAACCTAACCTAACCTAACCTAACCTAACCTCAATTTGCATAAATAATGGTAAAATTTCACCTATGCTAACCTAACATTGTAGTAAAATTTCACCAACGCTAACCTAACTTGACCGTTAAAAATATGTAAAATATTACATAAGTCTGTATAAATTAAAAACATAAAACAATTAATATATTCACTTAGGCATTACTTTTACAATTTCAAGTTGCAGCATTCATGCGGCGACGTCGAAATGTAAAAGTAATACTTAAGTGAATATTAGGTTGTGAGAAAAATCAATGTTCACGTATAGAAGTACTACAGTGAATAAAATAATGAGTTAATGCAAAATATAACGTTGTGAGAAAAATCAATGTTCACGTATAGAAGTACTACAGTGAATAAAATGATGAGTTAATGCAAAATATAACGTTGTGAGAAAAATCAATGTTCACGTATAGAAGTACTACAGTGAATAAAATAATGTGTTAATGCAAAATATAACGTTGTGAGAAAAATCAATGTTCACGTATAGAAGTACTACAGTGAATAAAATAATGTGTTAATGCAAAATATAACGTTGTGAGAAAAAATCAATGTTCACGTATAGAAGTACTACAGTGAATAAAATAATGAGTTAATGCAAAATATAACGTTGTGAGAAAAATCAATGTTCACGTATAGAAGTACTACAGTGAATAAAATAATGAGTTACTACAGTGAATAAAATTTTGCTCCAGCGGCTAAGTCCAGATCGCTAAGTAGTGCAGTGAATATATGTTCAACTCTGACGAAAAATTTTGCTCCAGCGGCTAAGTCCAGATCGCTAAGTAGTGCAGTGAATATGTGTTCAACTCTGACGAAAAATTTTGCTCCAGCGGCTAAGTCCAGATCGCTAAGCAGTGCAGTGAATATGTGTTCAACTCTGACGAAAAATTTTGCTCCAGCGGCTAAGTCCAGATCGCTAAGTAGTGCAGTGAATATGTGTTCAACTCTGACGGTAAAAATTTTGCTCCAGCGGCTAAGTCCAGATCGCTAAGTAGTGCAGTGAATATGTGTTCAACTCTGACGAAAAATTTTGCTCCAGCGGCTAAGTCCAGATCGCTAAGTAGTGCAGTGAATATGTGTTCAACTCTGACGTAAAATTTTGCTCCAGCGGCTAAGTCCAGATCGCTAAGTAGTGCAGTGAATATGTGTTCAACTCTGACGAAAAATTTTGCTCCAGCGGCTAAGTCCAGATCGCTAAGTAGTGCAGTGAATATGTGTTCAACTCTGACGAAAAATTTTGCTCCAGCGGCTAAGTCCAGATCGCTAAGTAGTGCAGTGAATATGTGTTCAACTCTGACGAAAAATTTTGCTCCAGCGGCTAAGTCCAGATCGCTAAGTAGTGCAGTGAATATGTGTTCAACTCTGACGAAAAATTTTGCTCCAGCGGCTAAGTCCAGATCGCTAAGTAGTGCAGTGAATATGTGTTCAACTCTGACGAAAAATTTTGCTCCAGCGGCTAAGTCCAGATCGCCAAGTAGTGCAGTGAATATGTGTTCAACTCTGACGAAAAATTTTGCTCCAGCGGCTAAGTCCAAAAAGTAGTACAGTGAATATTTTCAACTTTGCCAAAAATTAATTTCTCCATCGGTTAAGTGCGAATAAGCATAATTAAAGAATAAGTTGTAAAAGTAGTGCAGTGAATATTTTCGGCAGAGTTGGCGAGTCAAAGTACTGCAGTGAATAAATTGTCAACTCTGCCGAAAAAAATCGCTCCTGAGGCTATGTTTTGGTGTCGCGGAACATCGAAGTTACGCATCCGGCTAGTGTACACTGTACAGAGAATTGCCTCGTATACGCTATAGCACGTAGGCGCCTCACAATAATGTCTAGAATTTGGCCTCGAACCTAGTAGGGAGAGATGAGTCGAGCGCGTACGCGCCGACATGAACATCTCTCCGCGTGAACGAAACTGGTGGAAGATCTTTTCTGATTGATGAAACTGTTAGAGAATATGCATTAAATGATTTCTTAAACATTTTTTTGAAATTTTTGTACGTATTTAGATGATTGAAATTTTTCATGATGGGTACGTATGCATACACGAACGAGCAAGCACGGGGCACTGTTATGATCTTTATTTGTAACCAGATGCTGTCTGTGAAAATATTGAATTGTCTCGCTGTTAAATCCTATAATATTTGCGGCAGCTTTTCTTTATTTATACGGTAGTTTGGGGCGCTACTAAGAGGTATGAGATTGGCACATACCTAGAACGCTGCCTGTGTGAATTGAGATTCTCTTTTCTTGTAGCAGGTGGCAAAACAGCATACAATCTAGCAGAAGTAGTCAAGAGGGACTGGGGCAACGCTGGGATAGTCATAATCACTGCACGATCGCGGGATCTGTATCCGTTTAACGTGAACTACCCATATGCGATCACCCAAAACGGCGCAAGCCATATAAAATTTGCAATAACTCACTGCATTCCGAGCGAGAATATTCATTGCTGCGAATGTCAGACGTTGATTATCTTTACGATTTTCAAAACCAAGACGAATTCAATCTAACGAATTGTGTCCGAGATTGTCGAAACTAAAGGAAGTCTTTAAGAACTTTCATTGAATCGAAATATTACGATATTTCATTGTATGATTCTTTTGCACATTAACAGCTCACTGCGTGTTGATCGGTGCGTCTGCGGACCTCGGTCGTTTGCACAATGTGTTGCGGTGGCAATAAAAGCTACTCAATACTGATGCTCGCTACGGCGGTGTCGATGAATAGCTCCCTGGTTGATCCTGCCAGTAGTCATATGCTTGTCTCAAAGATTAAGCCATGCATGTCTCAGTACAAGCCAAATTAAGGTGAAACCGCGAAAGGCTCATTAAATCAGTTATGGTTCCTTAGATCGTACCACTTTTACTTGGATAACTGTGGTAATTCTAGAGCTAATACATGCAAACAGAGTTCCGACCGGAGACGGAAGGAGCGCTTTTATTAGATCAAAACCAATCGGTGCCGCGGTGGCAACATCGTGGTATCGTACTCAATTGGTGACACTGAATAACTTTTGCTGATCGCACGGTCACGCACCGGCGACGTATCTTTCAAATGTCTGCCTTATCAACTGTCGATGGTAGGTTATGCGCCTACCATGGTTGTAACGGGTAACGGGGAATCAGGGTTCGATTCCGGAGAGGGAGCCTGAGAAACGGCTACCACATCCAAGGAAGGCAGCAGGCGCGCAAATTACCCACTCCCGGCACGGGGAGGTAGTGACGAAAAATAACGATACGGGACTCATCCGAGGCCCCGTAATCGGAATGAGTACACTCTAAAACTTTTAACAAAAATCAATTAGAGGGCAAGTCTGGTGCCAGCAGCCGCGGTAATTCCAGCTCTAATAGCGTATATTAAAGTTGTTGCGGTTAAAAAGCTCGTAGTCGAATTTGTGTCCCGCGCCACTGGTTCATCGCTCGCGGTGTTCAACTGGCGTGTGGCGGGACGTCCTGTCGGTGGGCTCTGCGGATTGATCGCCCTGCGGTCGTTCGTAGCCCTGTGCGTGCCCGCTCCGTGTGGGTGCGTTCCCCATCGCGGTGCTCTTTATTGAGTGTCGAGGTGGGCCGGCACGTTTACTTTGAACAAATTAGAGTGCTTAAAGCAGGCCAATTTTGCCTGAATACTGTGTGCATGGAATAATGGAATAGGACCTCGGTTCTATTTTGTTGGTTTTAGGAATGCCGAGGTAATGATTAATAGGAACGGATGGGGGCATTCGTATTGCGACGTTAGAGGTGAAATTCTTGGATCGTCGCAAGACGGACAGAAGCGAAAGCATTTGCCAAAAACGTTTTCATTGATCAAGAACGAAAGTTAGAGGTTCGAAGGCGATCAGATACCGCCCTAGTTCTAACCATAAACGATGCCAGCTAGCGATCCGCCGACGTTCCATATATGACTCGGCGGGCAGCTTCCGGGAAACCAAAGCTTTTGGGTTCCGGGGGAAGTATGGTTGCAAAGCTGAAACTTAAAGGAATTGACGGAAGGGCACCACCAGGAGTGGAGCCTGCGGCTTAATTTGACTCAACACGGGAAATCTCACCAGGTCCGGACACCGGAAGGATTGACAGATTGAGAGCTCTTTCTTGATTCGGTGGGTGGTGGTGCATGGCCGTTCTTAGTTCGTGGATTGATTTGTCTGGTTAATTCCGATAACGAACGAGACTCAAGCCTATTAATTAGACGTACTAACCGGCATCTTAAAGGTCCGCGAGCCGTTCGATTTCGGTCGTTCGTGTTGTTGCGCGATTTTTACTGTCGGCGTACAATAAATTCTTCTTAGAGGGAATGGCGGCTTTTAGCCGCATGAGATTGAGCAATAACAGGTCTGTGATGCCCTTAGATGTCCTGGGCCGCACGCGCGCTACAATGAAGGAATCAGCGTGTCTTCCCTGGCCGAGAGGTCCGGGTAATCCGCTGAAAATCCTTCGTGCTAGGGATTGGGGCTTGCAATTGTTCCCCATGAACGAGGAATTCCCAGTAGGCGCGAGTCATAAACTTGCGCCGATTAAGTCCCTGCCCTTTGTACACACCGCCCGTCGCTACTACCGATTGAATGATTTAGTGAGGTCTTCGGACTGGTACGCGGCGGCGTTTCGACGACCGCCGATGTTTTGCTGGAAAGATGACCAAACTTGATTATTTAGAGGAAGTAAAAGTCGTAACAAGGTTTCCGTAGGTGAACCTGCGGAAGGATCATTAACGTTATTAGTATTTATACTATTAACAAATCGTGTGACTAGAATTTATGCGGCATTTTGCTGAGAGTGTTACAAGCTCGAATGTGTTTTGTTTGCTCTAGCACACATTATGCTGTCCGGGTTGAGTGCTTAATTGTGCTTGATTGTCGGAGACAGTAGTACTCTATATATTAGTATATAGATCCAAATTGAGCGATACCAAATAGCGATACCAAATACCAAATACCCCTCAGTGGTGGCTGAGGGGAGGCTGCGTCCGTGGACCCCAAAAGCCGTGGCACTGATCACCGGGCACGGTCCGTTCAGCGCTTACCTCTCGAGGTTCAAGCTGCGGGACATTAGCCCACGGTGCGAGTGCGGCGAAGACCTGGAGACAGCGGAGCACATCATGGTGCATTGCCAGAATCAGGACCGAGCCACCGCTAGGGAGAGCCTCCGACAACGAATCATAGAGACGGGAGGCACATTCCCCGTCAACATCGGGAGCGACACCGACGATGCCGTTATTGCGCTGGTAAACACGTATGCGGAGGAGGTCGTCGGGGACAATCAGTTCGAGGACTGACTGACCGTCGCTTCTGGTGCCAATCGTAGATGTAAGGCATAGCATTGCATTGTATAGAGTCACATAGGATTAAGAACCATATGTATTTTGTCGGTATTTGTATTTTTTGTATATATATGTATTTGTATATCTGTGTGAAATTTAAATAAATGCTGCTAATCTGGGCCCGGTGCTCCAGGTAGGGGTGGCAGCTAGTTGTGGGGGAGGGCAGGACGATTGCTTAATACCGACAAGGTGGGCAAGCGGTGCTTCGGCACAGTCAATTTCAATGTCCCCATATTTATAGGATTTAACAGCGAGACAATTCAATATTTTCACAGACAGCATCTGGTTACAAATAAAGAACATAACAGTGCCCCGTGCTTGCTCGTTCGTGTATGCATACGTACCCATCATGAAAAATTTCAATAATCTAAATACGTACAAAAATTTCAAAAAAATGTTTAAGAAATCATTTAATGCATATTCTCTAACAGTTTCATCAATCAGAAAAGATCTTCCACCAGTTTCGTTCACGCGGAGAGATGTTCATGTCGGCGCGTACGCGCTCGACTCATCTCTCCCTACTAGGTTCGAGGCCAAATTCTAGACATTATTGTGAGGCGCCTACGTGCTATAGCGTATACGAGGCAATTCTCTGTACAGTGTACACTAGCCGGATGCGTAACTTCGATGTTCCGCGACACCAAAACATAGCCTCAGGAGCGATTTTTTTCGGCAGAGTTGACAATTTATTCACTGCAGTACTTTGACTCGCCAACTCTGCCGAAAATATTCACTGCACTACTTTTACAACTTATTCTTTAATTATGCTTATTCGCACTTAGCCGATGGAGAAATTAATTTTTGACAAAGTTGAAAATATTCACTGTACTACTTTTTGGACTTAGCCGCTGGAGCAAAATTTTTCGTCAGAGTCGAACACATATTTACTGCACTACTTAGCGATCTGGACTTAGCCGCTGGAGCAAAATTTTTCGTCAGAGTTGAACACATATTCACTGCACTACTTAGCGATCTGGACTTAGCCGCTGGAGCAAAATTTTTCGTCAGAGTTGAACACATATTCACTGCACTACTTAGCGATCTGGACTTAGCCGCTTAGCCGCTGGACAAAATCCTCGCCGAACGCCTGATGAGACACCTAGAAGTGAATCACGCCCTCAACGAGTTCCAGTACGGCTTCCGTAAAGGCAAGAGCACCACGGACGCGATTAGACGGCTAGTGGACATCATGAAAGAGGTGCCACTAAAAAACAACAGACAGAAGAAAAACAACAGGAGGAAGTTCGTTCACATGTTAGTAGTAGCACTAGACATCAAGAACGCTTTCAACTCGGCATGGTACCCCAAGATCAGGGAGGCGTTGGTCAAGAGCAAATGTCCAGGAAACCTGGCACGGGCTATAAACGGTTTTCTGGGGAACCGGATCATCACATCGCAGGGGATCGCGGTACCAACATCAAGAGGATGCCCACAAGGCTCATGCCTGGGACCGGTGCTCTGGCTACTAGTGATGGAGAGCTGGTTCGACGAGATGCAGCAAGCCCAGAGAGAACTAGGCAACACAGAGGCTACACTTAGATGCCAAGCCTACGCAGATGACCAACTCCTGATGATCACAGGACCATCGGTGAGAGCAATTGAAGAAGTCTGGGAGAAGGCATGGGCGGGATGTGCGCGATGGGCACTAGCAAACAAGCTGGAATACGCCACCCATAAGACAACCGCAATCTTCAGATCAGGAAACGGGCCACTACGAGATGAACCAGCACTCAGATTCGCCAACACGGTGATTAGGCCGACAGCGGCCATGAAGTACCTAGGAATGATGATCGACCCATCGCTTCGCTTCATCGAACACGCAAGCTTCGTCAGAGGGAAGATCGCCGCGGCCGGCCACAGGATCAGAGGAATTGTAGGGAAAACATGGGGAACGTCCCCAACCGTCCTGAAGACTATATACAGATGCGCCACAAAACCAGCACTACTCTACGGCGCCGAGATCTGGGGGAAAGAGGCAGGGAAGGTGAAGATACGCACACATCTGGCGGCAGCACAACGCCCGTTTATGCTTGGGATAACCAGAGCATACCGCACAACGGCAAACGCGGCAGTCCAGGTGTTGGCGGGAATCAAACCGCTCCATATCGAGGCCATGGAAAGATGGGAAGCTGCCGAAGCCACAAGAAGACCATCCACGGAAACATCCCTGAAGAGGAAGTACCTGGAAAAGATGGCCCATCCAGCAGACCCAAAGCGCAGGTGGAGATCGATAAAAGATGACGCAGAGAGGGACCATACTCAAGGATGGATCTTCTGCGACGCAGCCAAGAAGGAAGGGATCGTCGCAACAGCTGAAATCACTGAAAATGGACAAGTAGCAACGCAGCGACTGCAAAACGACTACCCGACGCACAGGGCGGAACTACAAGCCATCCGACTAGCGATAGAGGTAGCAAAGAACCTGAGGCAAGACAAAGTCAACATCGTCTCAGACTCCAGGGCAGCTCTGGACCTGGCCATAGGCAACCGATGCGGAGCCGCCATGGAAATGGAACAAGAGATGCGTGAGATTGAGGGCACTAACGGAACCACGATAGTCCTATGGTGGGGCAGCAGAGCGAACCCGGGAATCCAAGCGGCGGACAGAGCAGCCGGAGAGGTGGTCCGAGCACCAGACAGCAAGGACATCACGCCCGCGCCGGAAACAGACAAGATGATTCAAACCGAGGCCAACAAGAGGGCGATGACAAAATTGCAACACGAATGGACCGCAGAACCGACAGGGAAAGCAACTGCCAGCATCCTCCCAGAGGTCACGGATCGCCTACACGGATGGACGCCGAAGGCGGTGGCGCTCATAACGGGCCACGGCCCGTTCAACGAATACCTGCACAGGTTTAACCTGAAACAGGTAAGTGCCTTATGTAACTGTACTTTGCACGCAGAAACAGGGGAGCATGTCAGGATGCACTGCACCACCCAGGAAAGGGCAGAAGCCAGAAAAATCCTCCAACGGAGATGGACAGAGACAGGCGAATCGTACCCCCCAAGGATTACGGCAACCACACCAGAAGCAGCGATCGCGGCATTCAATGTGTTTGCCGAGCAAGTTGTCAGGGACATCACGGACGAGGATCCCGAAGGATAGCCCGGCCGAGCCAGGGAAAGAATCACCCAGGTGACGGCAGTTCCATAGACGTGCGGGCGCTTTATTTTATTTATTTTATTTATTATTTCTATTTTGTCTTATATTTTCTTATTCTTATTTATCCAATTCAGTTATTAATTCAGTCTTATTGTTTAGCTAACATTCAATTCTTCAGTTTGCTTTCACTGTTCAGCTTACATTTACCTTAGTTTGTAATACCACACTCTGTTGCAATTCATATTTGTACTTTGTCTTGTCCATTACATATAAAATAAACGTCGCTATGACTCTACCCCTTGCCCCGAGGCAGCGGTGGTAGCAGAAGTAGGGGAGGGGAGACAGATTGGCTTCATACCGAAAGGGGGGAAAGCCGCGCATGGAAGAGGGCGCATAAATTCCAACTGTCCCCATATTTTTTTCGCCAAAATTATATATAGCAAAAAAAAAGTGGCCGAAACTGTCGCGACGGCAAGCCGAATTTCAATGTGAAATGCAGGCGAAAAGTACGCCCAAAGTACTACAGTGAATATAAAAAATTTGAAAAAAATGACAGTCCCCCGTATGACACACAATTTTGTGCGAGTGGTTGCAATTTTTAGTACGCGTTTTCGTGCGAATTGGCTGCGATATTCACAGACCTATCGGCAAAAACGACGTAAAATGCGTGCCTGTTTTCCGCAGGAAAACAAACGACGCGCGTAAGCAAAATTTTGTCGAAAAACAGTTCCTCGTTTACGACAGAAATATCAGCCACGCTAGCAACGACGCAAAATTTGCGCCTTGCCACACACCTTTTCCAGCATCTGCTGTGCCATCCGCTGGATGCCAGCAACGCTGCGGATGCTTGTCGTAGAGTCAAAAAATCATGTTTCGACACGTACAGTCAGCTCCGCTGCAGCCACACAATATTTTACAAATTAAAAATTTGTAATGTGCCCTACAAATCTCTCGCCTGCATCTACTGCGCAACCCACTTGGAGTGCCAGCAATGCGCGCAAGCTTGACGTCAAGTCGTAAAACACGCAGTGTTTTCAACAAGTACTGTCAGCCCCGCTGCAGCGACACAATATGTTGCAAATAAAAATCTACAACGTGCCTGTCCTGCATTCCTTTTTCCCACATCTACTGCGCTACCATCCCCTGGGTGCCAGTAATGCGCGCAAGCTTGTCGTCAAGTCGAAAAACCGTGTTTCCGACAAGTACGGTCAGCCCCGCTGCAACGACACGTATATTTTACAAATTATTTGTAATGTGCCTTGCATTTAATCTCTCTCTTTGCATATGCTGTGTGCTACCGCTATGGGTGCCACGCATTGCGCGTAAGCTTTTTAGTTTCGCCGAAAAACAGTGTTTACGGACGAGAACAGCCCCGCTGCAGCGACACAATATGTTGCAAATAAAAATCTACAACGTGCCTGTCCTGCATTCCTTTTTCCCACATCTACTGCGCTACCATCCCCTGGGTGCCAGTAATGCGCGCAAGTTATTTCCGCGGCCCCGTTAATAGGCTACCCACCTGTTGCCGCGGAAACAACGGGGTATGCAAAATGACGCACAAGCCTCGGACCTTGGCTCGGCCGGTCCCGCCAGCCAAGGGGGGCCAAATTTGGCCCCACAGGGGACCATTGATGACGACTCGGCTTTGAACTGGACTTGCCCCTGCGGGCGGTCCTTCGGTACCAAGCGTGGGCTCGGTGTCCACGGTAGTAGGTGCGCGCGATTTAGAAGAGCTAGCGCGCAGGCGTGTGCCACCACGTGTCCCAAGTGCGGAACGTCTTTCGACGCTCTGCTGTCATGGCAGCAGCACGAAAGGACATGTGGTGAGCAACAGGTACCGACGCCGCCGCCCCAGGAGAGAGGGCGCATGGAGCTAGAAGCCATGGCATCTCTGGAAGCAAACTACCTCGGTGACCCCTTCCGGCTTGGGCAGCATCTTGCCCAGGGGACGGGGTGGAGTGTGGGCGAGATAACTGCGATACGTCGCACCCGCTCATACTCCGCCTCGGTGCACCGTCTCGCGGACGATATCGCGGAGGCGCTGCCGGATGACGGTATCCCTGAGCAGGAGAGTCTGCTCCTGCAGGAAGGGCGTGAAGAACGCCAGGAAAATACCGAGGTAGTGGATCGCGCAGTCCAGCAACCAGAGATGGCACAAGATCATGGCGGATGCGCCCTCGACAGTGGCCCGCAACCACTGATGCAGGCGGAGTACACCGCGCGACTTCCTTTCGAAGTGGGGGCATGCCCAATTTGCCTCCGGAATGGAAGTGGGAACTATATGGCACTCAGCCTTTCGGACGAAGTTCGGCATGTTAAGTCGGCCCACTCGGCACTAACAATAGTGTTCGAGTGTGGCATATGCCAAAAGACCTGGAAGACGAAACATGCGGCTGAGTGTCATATGCCCAAGTGCAAGGGCCCTCCCGAAACGCGTGGTGACTTCGCCTGCACTAGCTGCGACAGATCCTTTAGGACGAGGATAGGGCTGTCGCAGCATGAGCGGCATCAGCACCCGCTGTCCAGGAACGAGCTCCGCGTGGCGCAAATTCGTCGCGGACGCTCGTTAAGCGAAGGCTCCGTGTTCACAGTTGCGGATGTGAACCGGATGCTGGAACTGGAGCAGGAGTTCTCTGGACAGCGGTGCATTGCTAGAGCTATGCTGCCTCACCTGCCCGGCCGCACCTGCAAACAAATAAGGGACAAGAGAAGGGAGGCAGCATACAAACGACGTTTGCAGGCCAGACTGGAGGTTGAAGGGCGTGACTGCTCTGCAGTCCAACCCCAGTCTGATAGCAAAGAGGAAGGCACCCCTGCGGGTCAGGGGGACGCCGAAGGCGAACAGCCAGTAGCGGGGGCGGACGACGAGGCGCCCTCTGTAGAGGAGGAGGCGTGGAGGGTGAACTTGCTTAGAGACGCGTTGCAGCAGTTCCCCGAAAACCCCTCCGCCGATATGGAGGGTGTCCTCCGAGAACTGAAGATCGCCCTCAATTATGCTCTCGTAGATAATGGTAGCATGACGTCGCTCCATATCGACCGTGTCTACGAGAGCGTGATTGAGTTCATAAAGCCAAATTCCGGAGCCGCAGGCGTGAGCGGCCCGGAAAGGGAGAGGGCGAGGGGCGCGCCTAAAAGTAGGCGGAACCGCAGGCGGTACGTCTACGCGCGCACCCAGACCCTCTACCAAGAGAATCCCTCGCTACTGGCAAAGCTCGTTCGCGAGAACGTCGACTGGTTCGATCCCAAACCCATGGTCAGGGCTCCCGCACCGGATGTTGTGGAGCTCTATGAAAGGCTATGGGGTACTCGGGCAACCGTCGGCAAGGGTGCGATTGATGCGATCTCAGAGAACGGAAGGCAAGAGTCCTTTGCCATTAAAGACGTTCTCCCTCCGTTTACGCTCGAGGAGGTAAAGGAGCGCATCAATCGCATCAAACCAGCAACTGTCGCAGGTCCAGACGGAGTGAGGAGAGCAGATATCCGGCGCGAGAGGGTATATAATGTTCTCGCGCTGCTCTTCAACCTCCTTATGGCCTGCGGGAAACAGCCCAGTTGCTGGTGCAGAAACCGGACCACCCTTATCCTCAAAGAGGGTAAGGATGAGACAGCCGCCACGAGCTACCGCCCCATTACGATTTCCTCGCTCGTAAGTCGTGTGTACTGGGGCGGTATTGACTCTAAACTAAGAGCGCAGGTCCGGTTCTCTGCCCGTCAAAAAGGTTTTGTCTCGGAAGCTGGCTGCTTCACGAACGTGCACATTCTGAATGAGATGCTGCGCCATTCGAAGAAACATGAGGGGATGGTGGGGGCCGTTTTAGACGTGTCGAAGGCATTCGACACGGTCCCCCACCAGGCCATAAGACCTGCGCTAAAACGCTTAGGCCTCCCCGAGTGCGTAATTCGAATGGTCGTGGCGGCATACAGCAATGTGCACACGCAAATGAAGATCGGAGACAGAACCTTTGACGTCCAGTTGAGGAGGGGTGTCAAGCAGGGGGATCCCCTCTCCCCCCTGCTGTTTAACGCAGTACTTGACCCTCTCCTTGATACACTGGAACATGAAAGAGCGTACACGCTGAGCGAGGCGGCGAGCATCTCCTGCCTAGCGTTTGCAGACGACCTCGTTCTGGTGGCGTCAGACGAGGTCCGGGCGCAGCGGCTCCTCGACCACACGGAAAAGTTCTTTGCAGGCCTTGGGATGGCTATTGCCCCTGAGAAGTGCTGGGCTTTCCGTGTGGTCACTGGCAACAAAACCTGGTGCCTAGAGGACCCTGCGCTCCGCACAAGTGCAGGATCAACCCTGCCCTTTGCAAACGCAGGCACGGAGATACGATATCTGGGGATGGCTATCTCACCCTGGGCGGGCATTCAGATTGATCATCTGGACAAAGAGCTGGATGACTGCCTGCGCAGGGTGAAGAAACTAAGCCTAAAGCCACCCCAGAAGGTCGAGCTCGTCGGGAAATACCTAGTCCCCCACTACCTCTATACACTGATGATGGCGGTTCCATCCACTGCAAAGCTGAGGTCCTTGGATCTACAGCTCAGGAACGCCATCAAGGAAATTTACCACCTCTCACCGTCCCACGCGGTGGGAGCAGTGTATAGCAGGAGGAGGGATGGGGGACTAGGGTTTCCAAGGCTCGAAACTATTGCCAGGGTTTCGAGCCTCAAAATGGGCCAGCGGTTCCTGGACTCGGACGATCCAGCCATACAGGCTCTGGCAAAGGACGCAAGTCTAGGTTCCCGGATGCGCGCTCTAGCGACCGTGGCGCGCATTGACTGGCCGCTCACTCCGGAGGGCCTGCGCCGCTATAAGAAAAACGCGGCGAGAGCGGAGCTCTCGGAGTGGGCAGAACTAACGGCGCAGGGGAAGTCGGTGATGGCCCTCGCCGACGACCCCATTGCGAACGCATGGCTTCAAAACACCAGCCTCTTGAAGCCATGTCGTATGATCACCGCCTTGCGTATGAGGACAAACACGTGCGGGGACAAAGCGGCGCGCGCACGTGGGCAGGCGGTGGAGGAGGTCGCATGCCGGCAATGTCATGCACAAGTCGAGACCCTAGGTCACATTGTCGGCATGTGTACCTCCACAAAATCCCTAAGGATTGCCCGGCACGATGAAATACTCAATTTCATCGTGTCGGAAGTCGCGTCCAAAACACCGGACGCGGCTATTATAAAGGAACCGTCCCTCAGTTTTCCCGCTACAGGGCGTCTGAAACCGGACCTGGTGGTAGTGCACCAGGAAAGGGTCCTCGCGGTCGATGTGTCCGTCCGCCACGAGGATAAGGACTACCTGCGAGTGGGAAGGCTGAGCAAATTGGACAAATACGCGCCGCTGGTTCCGCCTCTCCTTGAGAAGATGGGGGCCACCATCGGAGAGGTTCTGCCGATTATCGTGGGCACTCGGGGGGCTATGCCGAGGGAGACGTTAGCAGCACTAAAAATATTGGGCATTACTGAAAGAAAGTCGCTGCTAACGATCTCCCTTATAGCCCATCGACACACGTTGGAAATCTACCATGCCTTCATGGATTATAATAGATTTCCAACGTGCTCGCGGTGATCGGCATCCGACACGAGATATTTGGCTGCAGTCGTAAATATTTTAATGTGTAAAATGTGACGTATTTATTTATAATTTTAATTTTAATATCATTTTAACATGAGGATTTTAGTATGTTGTGCCGTTACTAGAAATAAGTAATTTGTGATATTAGGTTAAGGAACCATTGTGATACTTACTGTGATAAATAGTACATGTACATGAATTTTATATAATAGGCTTAAGTTTTAACTACCTGACAACATTGACTGTGATACATATTGTGATAGTATGTACATGTATGTCCTCATTTTTATTCTTTTATTTTATTTTAAGTATTTTAATGCAACTGACAAACGACTGCAGCAACACCTGTGTCCGTCGGTGCGCAGGTAGTAGGTGGTATAGGGACAGCCAACAAGAGGGAAATCATGGGGATTGTGCAAATTTGTATTGCATGGAGCCAATTCCCACCTTGCTTAAAGCAGCCAACCACGGTAAAAGGAAGTGGAAATGATTGGAATCATCATAATTCCAATGGTTTTAGCCAAATGCCTCGTCATCTAATTAGTGACGCGCATGAATGGATTAACGAGATTCCCACTGTCCCTACCTACTCTCTGAACCCGACTGCTGGGCGAGGGATACGTACTTAACTGTACTGTAGGTCCTACGTCTGGTCAGGCGTCTTGTTGGGCGAGGGATGTGTACTTAACTGTACTGCAGGTCCTACGTCCAATCAGATACCCTTTCATAGGGATGGGATACGTGGTTAACTCCACTGTAGGTCCTACCAACTAGCTAGGGTAGGGGAAGCTGAAACCTCTACAGAGCGCGTCCCCAGGTGGCGGATAGGGGAAAGCCCTCACCGGCATGCCGGCGGGTTGGTGTGAAGTAATCTAGCACCCGCGGACCAACAGCATACCAGACCCCCACGTGCACCGTCCCGGTGCTACGTCCAACCTCACCCCCTCGGGGGGGGGTCTGGCATTATTGAGGCAATGGGCAACTTAGTTTGCTTGTGGGTTACTCCTGAAGCGGCTACATCCATGCCCACGATGTAAAACTCGGCCTAAAGTAGAACTATGAAAATGGCGACGAGACACAATACAGTACCCCAGGAGGGTACCACCAGCAATGGTGGAGAATCCCTCCGTGATGCTTCGGCATCACGCTGCCCTACGGATTCTGGGGAAGGGCAACTTGCGCCAGTAGTGAAGGAAAAGGAAGACGTCGGGGACCGACCCATTGGGTTAAGAACCCGGCGAGCAAGACGGGTAGAGTCGTCAGCGTCAGCGACGAGCTCTATCGACCGAATGGAAGACCAACCAGGTACATCCTCGCAAGCGGTAAAAGAAGTGAAAAAACCCCCATCAAAGACACCACGGATTCGCACACCAACCGAAATCCGAGAGGTGCTCATTAGTGAGCTCAAGGGTGTCAAAGGGATCGGTGGAACAATGCGCAGCAGAGTGAGCAATCTCTTTCAGGAGATGTTCATGAGCTGCGTACATCTCATCGAACAGAAAGAAGCCCAACTCAAAAAGCACCAGCAGGAGTTCTCATCGTTCAAGCATGAGATTCTCCGATCTAAGGGTACGAGCTACGCTGATGTAGCTACAAGCTCGCCTTCCAAAGTGGAGGTGACCGAGACAATTGCCGACAAGGCAGTTGTACTGGCGACCGAGGCGACAAAAGTGTCGTCAAGGTCAAGATCGAGGAAGAAGAAGCGTGCGAAAGCCTCCGTAGAACCCGGAGTAGCTGAGCAGGGAAGCCAACCTGCGAGCACGGAGGCCGAGGTCGTGGTCGTGACAGAGGTCGTGACAGCGGTCCCGGCAGGAGAGGTCGAAGAAGCAGCAGCGGTACCAGCCCCAGTGGAGGAACCAGCAACATCTGCCGAGCCCAGCGCCAGCAATGGCGAAGGGAAAAAGAAGAAGAAAAGAAAGAAGAAGAATACGATGCCGACAGCAGACGTCGCCCCATTGCCAGGGGAAGAAGGGCCGTCGACATCAGCCGCCCCAACACAAGTGGACACCGACGGGTTCCAGACCGTTGTCAACCACAAAAAGCGCAAGCAGAAGGAGCGGAAAAGGGCCTCCAACGTGCCCAGAAGAGACACCGGCATCGAACGGTATGTCGTGCTATACACGCCAAGTGCGGAGCACACAACTGACTGCATTATCAAGGCAGTTGAATCCGTTGTCGCCACCAACTTGGACCTGCGTATCCATGGAGTTAGGGTAAGTAAGGGCGGGAAGGTGGTAGCCGAGGCAGCGAGCGCGGAAGACAGGACCCGACTTATGGCCGTGGCCGAGTTGAGAGAGGCGGGTATCGTCGGCGCAATGCCTGCGCCCCATGGGGCCAGGTTTGTGATCCATGCGGTGCCCAAGGATCTTGACGAGGCGCGGTTGGTCAGGGAGCTGTATAGGCGCAATTTGACCGGAAAGGTTGAGGAGCGTCGCTACAACGAAGTCGCGGCGGTGATCTCCAGGCGGACAATAGGGTCTGCCGACACGGTCGTCGTCACCGTGCCGCTGGAGGCGCGTCCAGTGATACTCGCTCAAAGGCGGGTGTTCGTCGGGTGCGCGAGCTACAAGATTGAAGAGTCAAATGGGATCATTGTCTGCTACAAGTGCCTAGTGATAGGCCACACAGCAAAAAGATGCAGATCCCCCAAGCAGCTGTGCCGTAGGTGCTCAGGAGAGGACCACATAGCGAAGGACTGCACCAGCCAGCCTTCGTGCCACACCTGCCGAAAGATGAAGAGGAGCTCCACCCACAAGCCAGGGTCGTATGCGTGTCCAGCGTATGCAAGAAGACTCCAAGCGTGGATGGGAACGCTAGCGCGCAATGATGCCTGAGAAGATCGGGCACATCAAGATAGCTCAGCTGAACTGCCGCCGCTCCAAGGCGGTAATGTTAGACCTGGGTGCCACTACGGGGCAGAAGTACGACGTACTACTGCTCCAGGAGCCGTATAGTCGCATGGGGGCCTTTATAGGCCTGCCTAACCATGTGAGATGCTACGGTGCGCAACCATCCAAAGCGATGGTTGCAGTGTGGAACCCGAGTTACATCTGTAACTTTAGAGCTGAGCTGTCTACGGAGCACTGCGCAGTGGTCGCGGCAAAAACGCCATTGGGGACGATGATGCTTGTAAGCATGTACTTCCCGCCGTCAAGCCCGATAGAGGAGTCTATTGAGCATCTGAACTACGTAGTAGGGAAGTGCTCGCGCGAACCAACGTTATTTGGCATCGATGCAAACTCGGTGTCCGCTCTCTGGCACAGCAAATTCAATGTTGCCAGCAGACTGGCGGAGAAACGTGGGACTGCCCTGTCGGAGGCCATTCTTTGTGCACAACTTGACGTGCTGAATGTGCCTGCTGATGTATACACGTACAGCGGACCCAATGGCGAAAGTGACATAGATGTCACGGTAGGTAACTGGGCACTTAATGCAATTTTTGACTCTAGGTGGAGTGTCCAGGAACACACGATAAGCGACCACAACATCCTACAGATCTCCCTCTGGAAACCGCATGCCACCCATTCGATGGCAAGAAGAACGGCATGGAGCGAACACGCTACCAAGACAAATTGGGAAGCGTTCGGGCACCACGTCGCTGGCCAGGCTGAGTTCCTTGGAATAGAGGAATTTGGTAAAGGAAGCCCGGATCTCCAGGAAGTACATCTCCGTGAGTGGATCCAAGCGACGTGCGATACCTTCCTTCGCAGGAAGGTCGCCAACTCTAAGTCGCGTGTACGTTGGTGGACACGCGAACTTATGGTAAGTAAGCAGGGAGTGGTAAGGGCCCGTAAGAGACTGCGGAAAGCTCGCAAGAAGGGAGACTCGCAAGAGATCGAACAGAAGGCGAGTGAGTACCGGTCTCTAGAGCGGGCATATAAGCGTGAGATTTTGGCACAAAAAGAGACGCACTGGCGCCAATTTGTGTCTACCATGGGAAACGATGATCCATGGGGCCCGGTCTATCGTATGTGTAGGAAAGGAAGGCGGAGCACTGATAGCATACCGACCCTAAGGACATCAGAGGGATACACATCGACATGGATAGAGTCGGCAACGATTCTCTGCGACCGATGGTTTCCCAAGGACGACTCCCCCGTCCACGAGAAGAACGATGAGCACAGGCCGACCCCCGGGGAACCCTGGACGTCACGTGAGATCGATACTGCGATAGGAAAGGTCAAGATTGGTAGGTCGCCGGGCCTGGATGGGATTACGGGCCGCATGGTACGCGCTGTGTACAAGCATGCGCCGGAGTTCGTCCAGTGTCTGATGCGGGCTTGCCACTTGGCTGGGACTTTCCCTTCAGCATGGAAACTTGCTGAGGTGATCACATTACCAAAGGGTCCGGAAAAGGATCCTTTTGAGGCAAGTTCCTACCGTCCGATATCATTGCTTCCCACGCTCAGCAAGGTTCTAGAGTACCTTATGGTCGCTCGCCTACATGAGTCAGTGGGTCCGATGTCGGACGCGCAGTTCGGTTTCCGTACCGGCAGGGGGACCGAAGACGCACTAATCCGGGCCTCGGATATAGTGGATAGTTGTGAGTCGAAATATGCGTTAGGTGTTTTTATAGACTTTTCAGGTGCATTTGACAACCTAAAATGGAGTGTCATCCTGCGAACCCTTAAACATCGAGGTTGCACCGACTTACATCTGTGGGAGAGCTACTTCCACGAGAGGGAGGTCATGGCCATAGAAAGGGGAGAGGAGTTCCGCCGGAAGATCGACCGTGGATGCCCGCAAGGTTCTATATGTGGGCCGGTCGTCTGGAATCTTGTCCTGGACGAACTCTTGGAGGCGCTGCTGCAACGAACAAAGGTAGTAGCGTATGCTGACGATCTACTCGTAGTCGTCGAGGGTGATAGCCGAAAGGCACTTGAAACAGAAGGCCAAAACCTAATGAATCTTGTGCTAGAATGGTGCGGGACAGTAGGTCTAACCGTGTCTGCGTCTAAGACACTACTCATGCTCCTCAAGGGAAGCTTGGATATTACCAGACCACCCATTGTACGAGTGGCCGGAAGGTCGCTCAGGATGGTCAGCCAGCACAAGTATCTGCGGATAACGATTGGGCAGCCTATGTCGGTCGTTCCCCACTTTAAGGATCTTTGTGGCAAGATTGAGAAAGTGCTTGGTGGTATTAGACGGGTTCTCCGAAAGGAATGGGTTCTGAAACGTAAGGCGATCAAATGTTTGTATCGGGGTTGGCTCTCTGCTTGCGCTCTCTATGGTGCTAGTTTCTGGTTCACTGGGCTGACTGCTAAGCAGGGTCGGGCGCTTATGAGTACTTGTGAGCGCAAGGCACTGTTGGCATGTCTCCCGGTGTGCAGGACGGTCCCAACGGAGAGTATGCAGGTATTGATGGGCCATCCGCCTTGGTATTTGCAGGCGATCAGGCGAGGCCTGCTGAAAAGGTTGAAGGAGGGAAGACCTCTGCCCACGGGCTTTGGTTATACTCCGACAACTACCGACTACGGTGTGGCCCTAGAGGAAACCCGTAGTTGGATGTGGGAAAAATGGCAGGCAGACTGGCGAGAAAGTGCTAAAGGAAGAGGCCTGTTCGAGTTTGTGCCCGACGTAACTCTTGTGGAAAGTTCCCCCTGGGTAGAGCTGACACTGGAGACCGGGTACATACTCACTGGACATGGTTCACTCAACTCGAGGTTACACTCGCTAGGTTTGGCAGAAACGGACCTATGTTCGCTATGCGGGGTCAACGAAACCGCAATACATGTCCTTCGAGACTGTGTGCGGGTGGAAATGCACCCTTCTGCCCTAATCCTACG
Organism: Aleochara curtula; assembly: GCA_963978815.1. Taxonomy (NCBI): domain Eukaryota; kingdom Metazoa; phylum Arthropoda; class Insecta; order Coleoptera; family Staphylinidae; genus Aleochara; species Aleochara curtula. Next base: position 1,946,107 of record OZ022215.1, read on the forward strand.
GTCTGCACTCCAGACGCGAAGTCTCAGTGACATCCTCACAGATGTTGGCCTGTGGTCAGCATTCTGTGACTTTGCAATGACTCACTTTGCCTGTCGCAAGATAGCAAATGAGGAGCAGGATGTCAAAGATTAGCAAGGGGTGACAGTCCAGGCTATCACTATCAGGAACACCTCTGTCGTTCCGACTGTGTAAGGAGCACTTTTGTGTAAGGAGCGGGGTGTTGTACTCGGCAGAGCAGTTTCCACGCTGCGATCTGATGAGACTTAGCCTCAGCTTGGAAGCTCGTCTCCCAGTGGGAAGATGCGAGTATTATTAATGCAGGGCACATTACAAATTACGAATTTGTAACACACTGTGTCACTGCTGCGAGGCTGACAGTACTTGTCGGAAACACGGTTTTTCGACTTGACGACAAGCTCGCGCGCATTACTGGCACCCAGGGGTAGTAGCGCAGTAGATGTGGGAAAAAGGAATGCAGGACAGGCACGTTGTAGATTTTTATTTGCAACATATTGTGTCGCTGCAGCGGGGCTGTTCTCGTCCGTAAACACTGTTTTTCGGCGAAACTAAAAAGCTTACGCGCAATGCGTGGCACCCATAGCGGTAGCACACAGCATATGCAAAGAGAGAGATTAAATGCAAGGCACATTACAAATAATTTGTAAAATATACGTGTCGTTGCAGCGGGGCTGACCGTACTTGTCGGAAACACGGTTTTTCGACTTGACGACAAGCTTGCGCGCATTACTGGCACCCAGGGGATGGTAGCGCAGTAGATGTGGGAAAAAGGAATGCAGGACAGGCACGTTGTAGATTTTTATTTGCAACATATTGTGTCGCTGCAGCGGGGCTGTTCTCGTCCGTAAACACTGTTTTTCGGCGAAACTAAAAAGCTTACGCGCAATGCGTGGCACCCATAGCGGTAGCACACAGCATATGCAAAGAGAGAGATTAAATGCAAGGCACATTACAAATAATTTGTAAAATATACGTGTCGTTGCAGCGGGGCTGACCGTACTTGTCGGAAACACGGTTTTTCGACTTGACGACAAGCTTGCGCGCATTACTGGCACCCAGGGGATGGTAGCGCAGTAGATGTGGGAAAAAGGAATGCAGGACAGGCACGTTGTAGATTTTTATTTGCAACATATTGTGTCGCTGCAAGCGGGGCTGACAGTACTTGTTGAAAACACTGCGTGTTTTACGACTTGACGTCAAGCTTGCGCGCATTGCTGGCACTCCAAGTGGGTTGCGCAGTAGATGCAGGAGAGAGATTTGTAGGGCACATTACAAATTTTTAATTTGTAAAATATTGTGTCGCTGCAGCGGAGCTGACTGTACGTGTCGAAACATGATTTTTTGACTCTACGACAAGCATCCGCAGCGTTGCTGGCATCCAGCGGATGGCACAGCAGATGCTGGAAAAGGTGTGTGGCAAGGCGCAAATTTTGCGTCGTTGCTAGCGGGGCTGATATTTCTGTCGTAAACAAGGAACTGTTTTTTCGACAAAATTTTGCTTACGCGCGTCGTTTGTTTTCCTGCGGAAAACAGGCACGCATTTTACGTCGTTTTCGCCGATAGGTCTGTGAATATCGCAGCCAATTCGCACGAAAACGCGTACTAAAAATTGCAACCACTCGCACAAAATTGTGTGTCATACGGGGGACTGTCATTTTTTTCAAATTTTTTATATTCACTGTAGTACTTTGTGCGTACTTTTCGCCTGCATTTCACACTGAAATTCGGCTTGCCGTCGCGCGCGAAGCGCGCGACAGTTTCGGCCACTTTTTTTTTGCTATATATAATTTTGGCGAAAAAAATATGGGGACATCTCTTCCGTATGTGCCTCTGCACGACTTTCCCACCTTTCAGTATTAAGCCAGTCTACTTTCCTCCCCTACTTTCTCCATTCCACTACCACTGCGCCGGGAGCGGGCCAGAAGCCATTTGTGCGGCATTTATTCACATCTTAATTACACACGTATATACATATATAGATATAAAACAAACAAACTATAAAATATAATAGAGCCTAACTTGGATTACATGCTAACTTAAGTTTACTTTGCGCGTGTTGTCCCACGGCGCTTGCTCGTTGCCTCTACGGTTGTTCGTTTTCCAGCGGTTCTGTGCTTCTGGGGTGGTGTACATCGTCCGCATCTTTGTCTTCGTCCTCGAGCAGATCTTCCGCAAAAGCATTGAATATTGCTATTGCGGTTTCTGTCGTTTCTCGGGTGATCTTTGGGGGATAATCCTCTCCTGCTTTTAGCCACTTGCTCTGGAAGCGTTGCCTTGCTGAGGCTCGTTTCTCGGTTGTACAGGTCAACCGGACGTGAGCCCCAGTTTCTAGTTCGTTCCCGCAGTCGCAGCTCGCTTCCACTTGCTTTAGATTGAACCTGGAAAGATACTCATTAAAGGGCCCGTGGCCCGTTATTAGGCTTACCGCTTTTGGTGACCAGCATCTGAGCTTGTCATCCACTATTGGGCAAAATGTGGCTGTTGGCCGACCCGTACGTTCGGTAGCCCACTCCAGTTGCCATCTATCCATAGTTCGGCTGTGAGCCTTTGCCCTAATCATCCGATTGGTCGTTGGTGCCTCAATTGTCCGGCAGGTTCCAGGCGCCTCTAGTATCTCTCTAGCAGCTGCGTCCGCTAGTTTGACCTCTGGCCTGGACCGGCTCCCCCACCACAGTTGTACCCTTCTGTTGGTGGCTTCGATAATTCGGATCTCCTCGCTGATCTCCATGGCTTCTCCGCATCGGTTGGCAACCACTAGATCCAGAGCTGCTTTTGAATCTGACACTATGTTGGTGTGGGAATCCGTGGCTTCTTTGGCAAGCTCTAGTGCCAGCCGGATGGCTTGCACCTCCGCTCTGTGAAGTGGGTAGCCGTCTTGCAGTCGATGCCCTGCTGATCGCCCTCTCTCTCTTACCGCCGCGACCACTACTGTTTCTCTTCTGCCTGCCGCATCGCAGAAGATCCAGCAATCGCTTTGGTTCCTCTTGGTGTCTTCCTTCAATGTTTTCCAGAAACGTTTTGGCTCGGCGGGGTGGGGTAGCTTACCAATGAGTCTTCTCTTGATGGAGGCTTCGGTCGTCGGCTTCCTTGCCGCATCCGCCTCTTCCCATCTTTGCGCTGCCTCTAGGTATAGTGGTTTGCAGCCAGCTAGTACCTGAACTGCCGCGTTGGCGGTTGTCCTATATGCTCGGGTTATGCCGAGCATGAACGGTCGCTGTGCTGCCGCTAGGTGGGTGCGAATTTTCGACTTCATTGCTGCTTTCCCCCATACTTCTGCCCCATATAGGAGCGCGGGTTTGGTGGCACACTCGTAGATCGTTCTTAGGACCGCTGGCGACGTTCCCCACGTCTTTCCAACGATCCCTCTTATCCTGTGGCCGGCGGCGGCTAACTTACCTCGGACGTACTTCGCGTGCTCCGTGAAATTTAGGGATGGGTCGATGGTAACCACTCGCACAAAATTGTGTGTCATACGGGGGACTGTCATTTTTTTCAAATTTTTTATATTCACTGTAGTACTTTGGGCGTACTTTTCGCCTGCATTTCACATTGAAATTCGGCTTGCCGTCGCGCGCGAAGCGCGCGACAGTTTCGGCCACTTTTTTTTTGCTATATATAATTTTGGCGAAAAAAATATGGGGACAGTGGGAATCTGGTTATTTGTGACGGATTTGGTAGTTTTGAGTAGTATGGGTGGTAGATGAGGTGATGAGGTGGAGATGTGATCCCGCCGTTGTGATTTGGTGGCGTGATGTGATTTTGGAAATTGACTGCACTACTAAGCCGGATTGGCGATTTGGATGGATTTGGTGAACGTTTATTTACTGAATTACTTGGCGCAAATGTCTGATACTTTGACTGTAATACTTTAGTGAGATAAATTGACGGTGTTGACGATGAATGAATGAATTCATGAATGCGTACACAATAGGTTTACTGTAGTACTTGCGACGTTGTGACGATGTGACTGACTGACGGATTGATTGATGGATGGATGGATGGATGGATGGGCGGAGTGTAGATTGACGGTAGTACTTTTGTGTGGCGAGATGATGTAGACGTGGAGTGTTGCGGAGCGTTGAGACTGTAGGGCATACATAGCGTATTGACTGAAGTACTTTTGTGTGGCGAGATGATGTAGACGTGGAGTGTTGCGGAGCGAGCGTTGAGACTGTAGTGCATACATAGCGTATTGACTGAAGTACTTTTGTGTGGCGAGATGATGTATATGTGGAGTGTTGCGGAGAGTTGCGACTCTGATGCATGCATGGCGTATTGACTGAAGTACTTTTGTGTGGCGAGATGATGTAGACGTGGAGTGTTGCGGAGCGAGCGTTGAGACTCTAGTGCATACATAGCGTATTGACTGAAGTACTTTTGTGTGGCGAGATGATGTAGATGTGGAGTGTTGCGGAGAGTTGCGACTCTGATGCATGCATGGCGTATTGACTGAAGTACTTTTGTGTGGCGAGATGATGTAGACGTCGAGTGTTGCGGAGCGAGCGTTGAGACTCTAGTGCATACATAGCGTATTGACTGAAGTACTTTTGTATGGCGAGATGATGTAGATGTGGAGTGTTGCGGAGCGAGCGTTGAGACTGTAGTGCATAGATAGCGTATTGACTGAAGTACTTTTATGAGGCGAGATGATGTAGACGTCGAGTGTTGCGGAGCGAGCGTTGAGACTCTAGTGCATACATAGCGTATTGACTGAAGTACTTTTGTGTGGCGAGATGATGTAGATGTGGAGTGTTGCGGAGCGAGCGTTGAGACTGTAGTGCATACATAGCGTATTGACTGAAGTACTTTTATGAGGCGAGATGATGTAGACGTCGAGTGTTGCGGAGCGAGCGTTGAGACTCTAGTGCATACATAGCGTATTGACTGCATTACTTTGGCGAAGGAGAACTTGTGCCGGACGAGAAGTTGAGTGGCAGAGGAGGCAGAGTGGAGAGTTAGACTGCATATACGTACGCTATCAGTATTCACTGCAATACTTTTGTGCGCGCATACAGTATTCACAGTACTACTTTGTCACAGATCGAGAGATGTTATGGGTGAACGTGAGTATACAATATGTACTCATGCATACGTGTATACGTTCACTGTAGTACTTAGTGTCGAAGAAAGTAGTGGAGTAGTGGAGTAGTGGAGCGGAGAGAGAGTTGACGTGCAGTGTACACTGCACTGCGCTGCTTATGCATACATATGATATTCACTGTAGTACTTATGCAAAGAGTACTTGTAGTTGAGCTTTACTTTTATTTTGGTGCGATTATGCCTGACTTGTTTCATGCGATGTGAATTGTAAGTGTCGTTTTCGTTGATGGATGATGTATGCATGTATCTACTGTACTACTTACGTACTTAGACTATACAGCGAGTGTAATTTTTACTGTACTACTTGAATGGATAACGTGAGTGATTTATATATGGTGAGTGTGCATTTCAGCAATGATATAATATTATAAATTATTGAAATATGAATATTTTTAAAGCATGAATAAGCTACGACCATACCACATTGAATATACCAGTTCTCGTCCGATCACTGAAGTCAAGCGATGTCGGGCGCGGTTAGTACTTAGATGGGAGACTGCTTGGGAACACCATGTGTCGTTGTTTTAAATATTTTATAACATACTGCAATCATTTTACATTTCGACGTCGCCGCATGAATGCTGCAACTTGTGAACTGTAGAAGGGCCGTATACGTAACGCAAACTAACGTAACGGATCGTAACGCAAACTAACCTAACCTAACCTAACCTAACCTAACCTAACCTAACCTAACCTAACCTAACCTAACCTAACCTCAATTTGCATAAATAATGGTAAAATTTCACCTATGCTAACCTAACATTGTAGTAAAATTTCACCAACGCTAACCTAACTTGACCGTTAAAAATATGTAAAATATTACATAAGTCTGTATAAATTAAAAACATAAAACAATTAATATATTCACTTAGGCATTACTTTTACAATTTCAAGTTGCAGCATTCATGCGGCGACGTCGAAATGTAAAAGTAATACTTAAGTGAATATTAGGTTGTGAGAAAAATCAATGTTCACGTATAGAAGTACTACAGTGAATAAAATAATGAGTTAATGCAAAATATAACGTTGTGAGAAAAATCAATGTTCACGTATAGAAGTACTACAGTGAATAAAATGATGAGTTAATGCAAAATATAACGTTGTGAGAAAAATCAATGTTCACGTATAGAAGTACTACAGTGAATAAAATAATGTGTTAATGCAAAATATAACGTTGTGAGAAAAATCAATGTTCACGTATAGAAGTACTACAGTGAATAAAATAATGTGTTAATGCAAAATATAACGTTGTGAGAAAAAATCAATGTTCACGTATAGAAGTACTACAGTGAATAAAATAATGAGTTAATGCAAAATATAACGTTGTGAGAAAAATCAATGTTCACGTATAGAAGTACTACAGTGAATAAAATAATGAGTTACTACAGTGAATAAAATTTTGCTCCAGCGGCTAAGTCCAGATCGCTAAGTAGTGCAGTGAATATATGTTCAACTCTGACGAAAAATTTTGCTCCAGCGGCTAAGTCCAGATCGCTAAGTAGTGCAGTGAATATGTGTTCAACTCTGACGAAAAATTTTGCTCCAGCGGCTAAGTCCAGATCGCTAAGCAGTGCAGTGAATATGTGTTCAACTCTGACGAAAAATTTTGCTCCAGCGGCTAAGTCCAGATCGCTAAGTAGTGCAGTGAATATGTGTTCAACTCTGACGGTAAAAATTTTGCTCCAGCGGCTAAGTCCAGATCGCTAAGTAGTGCAGTGAATATGTGTTCAACTCTGACGAAAAATTTTGCTCCAGCGGCTAAGTCCAGATCGCTAAGTAGTGCAGTGAATATGTGTTCAACTCTGACGTAAAATTTTGCTCCAGCGGCTAAGTCCAGATCGCTAAGTAGTGCAGTGAATATGTGTTCAACTCTGACGAAAAATTTTGCTCCAGCGGCTAAGTCCAGATCGCTAAGTAGTGCAGTGAATATGTGTTCAACTCTGACGAAAAATTTTGCTCCAGCGGCTAAGTCCAGATCGCTAAGTAGTGCAGTGAATATGTGTTCAACTCTGACGAAAAATTTTGCTCCAGCGGCTAAGTCCAGATCGCTAAGTAGTGCAGTGAATATGTGTTCAACTCTGACGAAAAATTTTGCTCCAGCGGCTAAGTCCAGATCGCTAAGTAGTGCAGTGAATATGTGTTCAACTCTGACGAAAAATTTTGCTCCAGCGGCTAAGTCCAGATCGCCAAGTAGTGCAGTGAATATGTGTTCAACTCTGACGAAAAATTTTGCTCCAGCGGCTAAGTCCAAAAAGTAGTACAGTGAATATTTTCAACTTTGCCAAAAATTAATTTCTCCATCGGTTAAGTGCGAATAAGCATAATTAAAGAATAAGTTGTAAAAGTAGTGCAGTGAATATTTTCGGCAGAGTTGGCGAGTCAAAGTACTGCAGTGAATAAATTGTCAACTCTGCCGAAAAAAATCGCTCCTGAGGCTATGTTTTGGTGTCGCGGAACATCGAAGTTACGCATCCGGCTAGTGTACACTGTACAGAGAATTGCCTCGTATACGCTATAGCACGTAGGCGCCTCACAATAATGTCTAGAATTTGGCCTCGAACCTAGTAGGGAGAGATGAGTCGAGCGCGTACGCGCCGACATGAACATCTCTCCGCGTGAACGAAACTGGTGGAAGATCTTTTCTGATTGATGAAACTGTTAGAGAATATGCATTAAATGATTTCTTAAACATTTTTTTGAAATTTTTGTACGTATTTAGATGATTGAAATTTTTCATGATGGGTACGTATGCATACACGAACGAGCAAGCACGGGGCACTGTTATGATCTTTATTTGTAACCAGATGCTGTCTGTGAAAATATTGAATTGTCTCGCTGTTAAATCCTATAATATTTGCGGCAGCTTTTCTTTATTTATACGGTAGTTTGGGGCGCTACTAAGAGGTATGAGATTGGCACATACCTAGAACGCTGCCTGTGTGAATTGAGATTCTCTTTTCTTGTAGCAGGTGGCAAAACAGCATACAATCTAGCAGAAGTAGTCAAGAGGGACTGGGGCAACGCTGGGATAGTCATAATCACTGCACGATCGCGGGATCTGTATCCGTTTAACGTGAACTACCCATATGCGATCACCCAAAACGGCGCAAGCCATATAAAATTTGCAATAACTCACTGCATTCCGAGCGAGAATATTCATTGCTGCGAATGTCAGACGTTGATTATCTTTACGATTTTCAAAACCAAGACGAATTCAATCTAACGAATTGTGTCCGAGATTGTCGAAACTAAAGGAAGTCTTTAAGAACTTTCATTGAATCGAAATATTACGATATTTCATTGTATGATTCTTTTGCACATTAACAGCTCACTGCGTGTTGATCGGTGCGTCTGCGGACCTCGGTCGTTTGCACAATGTGTTGCGGTGGCAATAAAAGCTACTCAATACTGATGCTCGCTACGGCGGTGTCGATGAATAGCTCCCTGGTTGATCCTGCCAGTAGTCATATGCTTGTCTCAAAGATTAAGCCATGCATGTCTCAGTACAAGCCAAATTAAGGTGAAACCGCGAAAGGCTCATTAAATCAGTTATGGTTCCTTAGATCGTACCACTTTTACTTGGATAACTGTGGTAATTCTAGAGCTAATACATGCAAACAGAGTTCCGACCGGAGACGGAAGGAGCGCTTTTATTAGATCAAAACCAATCGGTGCCGCGGTGGCAACATCGTGGTATCGTACTCAATTGGTGACACTGAATAACTTTTGCTGATCGCACGGTCACGCACCGGCGACGTATCTTTCAAATGTCTGCCTTATCAACTGTCGATGGTAGGTTATGCGCCTACCATGGTTGTAACGGGTAACGGGGAATCAGGGTTCGATTCCGGAGAGGGAGCCTGAGAAACGGCTACCACATCCAAGGAAGGCAGCAGGCGCGCAAATTACCCACTCCCGGCACGGGGAGGTAGTGACGAAAAATAACGATACGGGACTCATCCGAGGCCCCGTAATCGGAATGAGTACACTCTAAAACTTTTAACAAAAATCAATTAGAGGGCAAGTCTGGTGCCAGCAGCCGCGGTAATTCCAGCTCTAATAGCGTATATTAAAGTTGTTGCGGTTAAAAAGCTCGTAGTCGAATTTGTGTCCCGCGCCACTGGTTCATCGCTCGCGGTGTTCAACTGGCGTGTGGCGGGACGTCCTGTCGGTGGGCTCTGCGGATTGATCGCCCTGCGGTCGTTCGTAGCCCTGTGCGTGCCCGCTCCGTGTGGGTGCGTTCCCCATCGCGGTGCTCTTTATTGAGTGTCGAGGTGGGCCGGCACGTTTACTTTGAACAAATTAGAGTGCTTAAAGCAGGCCAATTTTGCCTGAATACTGTGTGCATGGAATAATGGAATAGGACCTCGGTTCTATTTTGTTGGTTTTAGGAATGCCGAGGTAATGATTAATAGGAACGGATGGGGGCATTCGTATTGCGACGTTAGAGGTGAAATTCTTGGATCGTCGCAAGACGGACAGAAGCGAAAGCATTTGCCAAAAACGTTTTCATTGATCAAGAACGAAAGTTAGAGGTTCGAAGGCGATCAGATACCGCCCTAGTTCTAACCATAAACGATGCCAGCTAGCGATCCGCCGACGTTCCATATATGACTCGGCGGGCAGCTTCCGGGAAACCAAAGCTTTTGGGTTCCGGGGGAAGTATGGTTGCAAAGCTGAAACTTAAAGGAATTGACGGAAGGGCACCACCAGGAGTGGAGCCTGCGGCTTAATTTGACTCAACACGGGAAATCTCACCAGGTCCGGACACCGGAAGGATTGACAGATTGAGAGCTCTTTCTTGATTCGGTGGGTGGTGGTGCATGGCCGTTCTTAGTTCGTGGATTGATTTGTCTGGTTAATTCCGATAACGAACGAGACTCAAGCCTATTAATTAGACGTACTAACCGGCATCTTAAAGGTCCGCGAGCCGTTCGATTTCGGTCGTTCGTGTTGTTGCGCGATTTTTACTGTCGGCGTACAATAAATTCTTCTTAGAGGGAATGGCGGCTTTTAGCCGCATGAGATTGAGCAATAACAGGTCTGTGATGCCCTTAGATGTCCTGGGCCGCACGCGCGCTACAATGAAGGAATCAGCGTGTCTTCCCTGGCCGAGAGGTCCGGGTAATCCGCTGAAAATCCTTCGTGCTAGGGATTGGGGCTTGCAATTGTTCCCCATGAACGAGGAATTCCCAGTAGGCGCGAGTCATAAACTTGCGCCGATTAAGTCCCTGCCCTTTGTACACACCGCCCGTCGCTACTACCGATTGAATGATTTAGTGAGGTCTTCGGACTGGTACGCGGCGGCGTTTCGACGACCGCCGATGTTTTGCTGGAAAGATGACCAAACTTGATTATTTAGAGGAAGTAAAAGTCGTAACAAGGTTTCCGTAGGTGAACCTGCGGAAGGATCATTAACGTTATTAGTATTTATACTATTAACAAATCGTGTGACTAGAATTTATGCGGCATTTTGCTGAGAGTGTTACAAGCTCGAATGTGTTTTGTTTGCTCTAGCACACATTATGCTGTCCGGGTTGAGTGCTTAATTGTGCTTGATTGTCGGAGACAGTAGTACTCTATATATTAGTATATAGATCCAAATTGAGCGATACCAAATATGTATATCATCGACAGACACAGTCTTGTCGTGCGTAGAACGTTTCCTTTCATACAAAGCTGGCGGCAGATGGCTTATACGATTGTAGCAGTAGTGAGCTCACGACAGTTTCGGCTGGCGGCAGATGGCTTATACGATTGTTGCAGTAGTGAGAGCTCACGACAGCAAAATTTAACACTGGCGGCAGATGGCTCATAGGATTGTTGCGATGGTGGGCTCACGACAGCTACGGCTGGCGGCAGATGGCCTATACGATCGTTTCATGAATGAGAGCTCACGACAGTATATATATATAATAAATGTACCAACCGGCATTAATGTCCGCTAGCCGTGTGACTTCGTGTTGTGCGTGTTGTTGCGAGATTTTTATTGTTTGGCGTACAAGAAAATAGTCTTCAGATTTGATCTGTTTTGCGTTAGTAAAGAAAAAGCGGAGCGACCGAGTACCGTCTACGGAGAGTACTCACATCGCTAAAAGAAAGAATAAGAGTTCTGTCTACGGATAGTTCTCAACAAAGAAAGAAGAAGCAGCGGGAGCGAGTACCGTCCACGGAGAGTACTCGCATCGCTAAAAGGGAGAATAAGAGTTCTGTCTACGGATAGTTCTCAACAAACAAAAAGCGGAGCGACCGAGTACCGTCTACGGAGAGTACTCACATCGCTAAAAGAAAGAATAAGAGTTCTGTCTACGGATAGTTCTCAACAAAGAAAGAAGAAGCAGCGGGAGCGAGTACCGTCTACGGAGAGTACTCCATCGCTAAAAGAAAGAATAAGAGTTCTGTCTACGGATAGTTCTCAACAAAGAAAAAGCAGAGCGAGCGAGTACCGTCTACGGAGAGTACTCGCATCGCAAAAGGAAGACAATAGAAGACATGTCGCTTGTACGGGTGGACAGACTACGGTCGCACCCGGGTTGGCGGACTACGGTCCTCACCCAGTACACGGCAAATAGTGGCAGATTTTATGTCCGTCTGACCACGGCAGTTGTGAAGGGGCGGCACAACTGTGGCTGAGTGTCCTGGGAAAGCACTCAGTCGTACGTGATTGCTACGGCATTCCGTACATCAATTCTTTCTGTCCGCGCAAAATGGCTGAGTGTCCTGGGAAAGCACTCAGTCGTACGTGATTGCTACGGCATTCCGTACATCAATTCTTTCTGTCCGCGCAAAATGGAAATATATGACGAAGACTATAATGAGGAGATCCAGGTTCAATCTCAAGCGCACATAATGCATGCGTATGCGAAATAAATCATGAAAGGAAAATCTAATGGGTTTCGGGCTGTACTTGCCATCGAGTAAGCTGAGTCCGTCTCTCAATAATACGAACAAACTGATAACGGATTTCGGGCTGTACCTTCCATCGAGTCGGCGAGCTCGTCTTCTAGTATCAAAGAAAACCATAAACGAAATTAATTGTCGACTGGTTTCGGGCTGTACCTTCCATAGAGTGGGCTGAGTCCGTCTCCTAGATCAGACAAAATTGTTAACAAATCTGCTAAACGGATTTCGGTGCTGTACCTTCCATTGAGTCGGCGAGTCCGTCTTCTAGATTCAGATGAAGAAGTTCCCAAGCCGGGTTCCGGGTTCCCAAGCGACGCGTTGTATTTTCGTCTTGCCTTACGCGTAGTTTTCCTAAGAGTGTCCAACACTTTGGTCCACCAAGGCACGCGGTTAATTGTTTCGCGTTTCTTCGGTATCGCGTCTTCGCATGCATCGATCATCGCGGTTTGCAGCATCTCTGCCGCTGCCTCGATATCCGCATCCGTCCGGGCCCCGCTGATCACGTTCGCGACGCGTTCTCTATTGTTCATTAGACATGCCTCGAACAGCTGCCAGTCCGCGCTCTTGGTGCGGTAAATTGGCCTGTTCGTACCATGTCTAATTTCGCCTTGGCTTTCCCCAAGTCGAAACGTATTAGTTTATGTAGTATTTATGTCGAAAAACGTAGTATTTATGTCGAAACGTATTAGTTTATGATCTGACAAGACGTGCTTGTCAGTCACTCGCCAATTTACGATCCCCGGCCATATACGGTCGTTGCACGTGGTGATATCTATGATGCTGCACCCGCGGTGGCCAACAAATGTCGGAATTGCCCCGCTGTTACAAACAACGGTGCCCGTTTCCTCGAACATCTGTGCCAGCATTCTGCCGCGTCGGTCATTTGACGCGCACCCCCATAAATCCGATTTGGCGTTCACGTCGCCTGCGAGCACGTAGTCGCGTCCGGCGAGCACGTTTAGTGCCGTCTTAACGTCTTTTATGATCTTGACGTGATCATATTTCTTGTTTTCCCACGGCGGGAGGTACACAGATGCGCAGTAAAGCGTTTTACTGCCTGTGTCAATCTCTACGACCGTGACGAATTCGTTAGAAATGTCACGCAGCATGTGACCTCGGCACCCCCCATTTAAGTTTATTATAACAGCACTGCGTGCGTACGTGCTGTTATAATGCGTTTCGCATCCGGTTATTCCCGCAATTTTGCCGCCGCGCACGTTCGGCTCTTGAACAATGGCTACGTCCAATTGTTCATCGCGCATTAATTTTGCCAGCTCGTCGGTTGCTGGGCTTCCGCGATTGAGATTGATCTGCGCGAATTTAATAATGCCCGGTGCATTACTCATAGACGGTTCGCGATTTAATTACATCCGCTGCTTTCTTAAGCGTCGGGCATTCCATCGATCGCGCAGAGTGCGCGATATCGATGTGTTTCGCTTCATCCGCGGTTTTCGCGTTAACCTTTTTGCAGAGAATGCACGATGCCTTCTCTGCCTTGCAATCCTTAAATATGTGGCCGCCTTCGCCGCAGCGGCCGCATAGTACCGCGCTTGTACAAACGCGCGCGATATGCCCAATGCCGAAGCAGTTATAGCATTGTGTGGGCGCGAAGATGTCGCGCGGCCACACGATTTCCCATCCGTATTTTACGGCCCCCGCGAATATTAGCGCGCGCGCCTGAGGAGACGCTTCACAAACTACACTGACCGATTTAAATTTATCGCTAGCTCTACACGTGCGACTCACCTTTACTTCCTGTTTGAATCGGTCGGCCGTCCATCCAGCAGCGGCGAACCTTCCGTTGTTGCTGTAGAGGCGCTCGACGAAGCCATCTCCAGCCTGGTCCTTCGGGATGCGGTCGATGATGATGCGCGGGCGCACCGGGCGGGTCTCTCTCACTTGCAGCGTCGTGTTGGCCTTGATTGCCGTCGTTAGCGCTTCCAAGTCCTTCTTCTCGGCGCAGACAATCTTTACGCGTCCCTCGCCGATCATCTTCACGCTCTGGATTCCTATGCCGCTGGCCATAGGGTCGATGCTCTGGACAAGCGTGTTCTTTGTGTCCACGCTTGTCATCTCCTTATCCTCGTTGGCGATGATCACGGTGTGTTTTTTTACGCACTCCGCAAACGTCTTCTTGGCGATCGCTTGCACCGTGATCGCCGCCTTCTGGGCCGGCTGTCTGGCAGCCGCCGCCGTCGCATACGACATTCTTGTCGTTTCCTGTTGCGGCGCGCTTCTCGCTAGAGCCAGCTCCTTCTGCGCTGCATCCAGCTGCGCCTTTAGGCTCCTCGCCACGCCAAGCGCTTCACCAAACTTGGTGAGCATCCTCAAGTTAATGAGGCGGACTTTCGCACGGTCTTCCACTTTGATTGTTTTGGAACCTTTTGGCACCATCTTGTTAATTGCCATGTGCATGGCGTGGAACTCATTAATGAGTTCCTCGTCCACGCTTGTGGCAATTGGTGCACTTCGTTTGCCGGCTGCCTTCTTCGTCACTTCTTCTTCCTCTGCGGACACGATCTCGTCTTCGGGCGCGGTTTTACTCGCCTTTGCCTTCTTCGAAGACTTCGCCGTTTTTTCGGTCGGCGCGCTGGCCGCCTTCTTCTGCGGCGCGTGCACTATGGCTTCCACCGTCACTACGTGCGCGTCACTTCCCTGTCGTGTCGTCCTCTTCATTGAGGACGCCGGCACCTCCACCACACTCTCGTATCCCGACGCCGACGCCGACGACGACTCGCGTCCGCTTTCGCTTCCTGACGTGGAAGCGTCGCGTATAGCGCGTGGCTTTGTTTTCGCCTTAGCGTCTTTTTTGTCACACGTTGCACGCACTTTGCTCATTATTTTTGTTTTTATTTCGCACTCCGCACACCAAGTTAATATGCTCACTTATTTTATGCGTCGCACGCCGTAGCGCTGCTCCGCTGTGTCACCGCTCGCTGCTTGCTCGATACTGCGCTTAGCGCTCACCGCTCACTAGTGGGAGTAGAGAGGGGGAACGTCTGATCGCTTCGAGTGCTCGCGCTCGACTGTAACTTAGGACATTATTTATTCGTTTAAACACATCGCCCGGCAGGGCTGATGGCCAGGGTCGCATCGACATACCGTCATGGCAACCCGTCACACAACATTCCTTAATCTACTTATATTTACTGCCTTCGCAGAAGGCGCATTGGCTTATAATACTATTTTTATATTTTACATCTTATCTTAATATTACACATGTAGGTGCTGACACGGCAGCACCTTTACAATGAAAAATAACTAGACCTAACCAATTTTAAAGCGCGGCCGTTCTTGGTTTGGCTTAATGCCAAAGAACAGCGCCTCCGTTTTTGTCGCGTTGAAACACAATTTCGCGTCGTTTGCCCATCTCGAAAGCGCGACGAGGGCATTATTCACGTTTTCGCGGAGACCTTTATACGTTCGTGATTTCGCGAGTAGGATGGTGTCATCCGCGTACGCGACGATATCGCACCCCTCTGGAAGTTCCAACCAAAAAATCGATTGGTGGACAAACTTCCAGAAAAGTGGACCAGATTTGGATCCTTGCGGGCATCCCTTTTCTATACACCGTGTGTATATCTGATTCGCGACTTCCATTCTCGCGACGCGACCGCGTAGGAAGTTTAGAGCTAGCTTAGCGAGGTTTGACGGACACCCCGCGTTCACTAGCTCTCTCATTAGTGCGGGCCACCAGGCATTATCAAACGCGCCCGCAATGTCCAGCGACACGGCCGCGCAATACAACCCGTTATCTCGCGCGTTCTTCACGTAGTCCGTTACGTGTTTAATCGCGTGCACGGTAGATTTACCCGCCACGAACCCGTATTGCCGCGGATCTAATTCACATCCGATGTGAAATTCTACGCGACGCGTCAGTATTCCGTCCAACAGCTTCCCCAATATGGGCAGTAAGCATATGGGACGGTAGCTTTTTTCCGCGCCCGCGGCTTGGCCCTTAGGTATCAAACGTACCAGGGTAGTTTTCCAAACCGCGGGGAAAACGCCCGTTTTTACACACGCATTCATCAGTCGCACTATCTCGTCGATTAGTATGCTGATGGCGTGCTTCAACACGTCCGCGTTCATTCCGTCCAGCCCCGGGGCCCGTTTCGCGTTTAGCCCGCGCGTGACTCGTGTTACTTCCGCGGCGGTGACTTCTCTATTGTCCGGCTCATGCGTACCGCAGCTAACGATTTCCGCGGCGTCATCACTCTGCGGGAAAAATTTTCCCATCAAGAGCTCAGCCGTTTCTTGCGTGTTTGCGGTATATGAGCCGTCCAGTTTACGTATATTCGCGAGCTCTAAATCCGCGTGTTTTCCGCGTATGATTTTATAGGCGCGTCCCCACGGATCTTTACCCGACTCGCGGGTGCAGAAATCCTTAAATTTCGTGATCCGCGTTTCGCGTATCGCGTGGCGGTACTCGTAGTACGCCTTCTTGTACTCGCCTTTGAGAGCCGCGTTTCCAAACGACGCGTTGTACTCTCTTCTCTTTTTTCTCGCGGCTTTCCTTAGAGTGTCCAACTCCTTAGTCCACCACGGCACGCGATTCTTGATTCCGCGTTTTAATGGGATTGCTTTATTACAAGCGCTCACCATTACGGTCTGCAGTGTCTCGGCCGCCGCCTCAACTCCCGCGTCAGTCCTGGCGTCGTCCACCGCTCTCGCGACGCGCTCTTTATCTTCAATTAAGCACGTCTCAAACAGCTGCCAATCTGCACGCTTGGTGCAGTAAATCAGCTTGTTTGTGCCGTGCTCAATCTCTCCTGGGGCCTTCCCATTCAACAAATCAAATCGGATAAGCATGTGATCTGACAAGACGTGCTTGTCAGTCACTTCCCAGTTTACGACGCCAGGTCGTAAACGCTCGCTGCAAACCGTTACGTCTATTATGCTGCACCCGCGGTGGCCAACAAATGTCGGAACTTCCCCGCTGTTACACACAACGGATCGAGTTTCCTCGAACATCTGTGCCAGCAGATTTCCCCGACGATCATTCTCTAAGCACCCCCATAAATTTGACTTCGCGTTTAAGTCACCCGCTATTATATAGTCACGTCCGGCGAGGACGTGCATAATTCGCTTCACGTCTTTTATGATCTTTACGTGATCATATTTCTTGTTTGTGTCCGGCGGGAGGTACACAGATGCGCAGTAAATCGTTTTACTGCCTGTGTTAACTTCGACGACCGTGACGTTCTCATTCGAGATGTCACGCAGCATGAGTCCCCGGCATCTCCCATTCCGATTTATTACAACAGCACAACGTGGGTTCGTGCTGTTATAATGAACCTCGCATCCGTTTATGCCCGTAATTTTGCCGCCGCGCACGTTCGGCTCTTGAACAATGGCGACGTCCAATTGTTCATCCCGCATGATTTTTGCCAGCTCGTCGGTTGCTGGGCTTCCGCGATTTAAATTAATTTGCGCGAATTTAATAATGCCCGGTGCATTATTCATATACGGTTCGCGATTTGATTACGTCCGCCGCTTTTTTAAGCGTTGGACACGCTATCGATCGCGCCGAGTGCGCGGTGTCGAGGTGTTTTGCCTCGTCCGCGGTCTTCGCATTTACATGTTTGCAGAGAATGCACGATGCCTTCTCTGCTTTGCAGTCTTTATATATATGGCCGCCTTCGCCGCAGCGGCCGCATAATACCGCGTTTTTGCAAACGCGCGCGATGTGCCCAATGCCGAAGCAGTTGTAGCACTGTGTGGGCTCGAAGACGTCGCGTGCCCACACAATCTCCCAACCGAATTTAATTGCGCCCGCGAAAATCAAAGCGCGCACCTGGGGCGACGCCTCGCAGATGACGCTCACGGATTTAAATTTCTCGTTATGCCTACAAGTTTTACTGACCTTGATTTCCTGCTTGAAGCGGTCGATCGTCCATCCGGCGGCGGCGAATCGCTGGTTGTTCCTGTAGAGGCGTTCGATGAACTCCTCTCCGGCTTGCTCCTTCGGGATGCGATCGATGATTATCCTCGGATGCACCGGCCGCGTTTCCCTGACCCTCAGCGCGGTGTTTGTCTTGATCGCTGTGGTGAGGGCCTCCAGGTCCTTTGTCTCGGCGCACACAACCTTTACGCGTCCGTCGCCGATCATTTTGACGCTCTGAATCCCGATGCCGCTTGCAGTCGGGTCGATGCTCTTGACAAGCGTGTTCTTCGTGTCAACGCTTGTCTTCTCCTTGTCCTCACTGGCAACAATCACCACGTGCTTCTTAACGCATTCAGCGAACGATCTCTTCGCGATCGACTGCACCGCGATTGCCGCCTTTTGTGCTGGCTTTGCTGCCGCCGCTGCCGTTGCGTACGTCATCTTCGACGCCGCTACTTGTGGCGCCTTCTCCGCGTCCGCCAGCTTCTTCTCGGCGGCTGCCAGTTGGGCTCTCAGGCTTCTCGCCACGCCGATTGCCTCACCGAATTTGGTGAGCATATGGAGATTCACCTTGCGAATCTCCTCGCGTTCGTGAACCCTCAGCGTTTTGTCGCCGCTTCTCGGCACCATCCTGTTTATTTCCATGTGGAGGAAATGGAACTCATCCACGAGTTCCTCGTCAATGCTCATTGCTGAGCCGCTCGACGCGATTTTTTGTGCGGCTGTGGTTACCATCTCCGTGGCCTCCACGCTGCCACCTGGTGCTACTTCAATTGCGTCAGTGTTCTCCAGTCGCAGCTTCTTCTTCGGCGCTTTTCGCGGGGTCACGTGCACTTCGGCTTCCGTCACCGTCACGTTTGCCTCACTATTGCGACGCACCGCACGCACTGGCTTCTTCGTTGAGGCCGCCCGCACCTCCACCACACTCTCGTCGCTTGACGACGACGCGGACCTCGCCGACGCTGCGTAACCGCTCGCCGACGACTCACTCCCGCTTGGCGACGCCTCATGTGCACTCGCCGACGCTTCACTCGCACTCTGCGGCGACGGCGACCGTTTCCGCGTCTTCGGCGACGGCGACCGTTTCCGTGTCTTCGGCGACGGCGACCGTTTCCGTGAAGGAGAACGCGCACTTACCGTCGCCTTTGCGTCCTTTTAGATCGCGTTGTACGCACCTTACTCATCGTTTTTGTTTTTGTTTGCGCTCACAATTTATCGCACGCACAATTGTTTCTTGTTTTGCACTTAGATGCGTTGCACGCCGTAGCGTTGCTTCGCTCGTGTTACCGCTCGCTTCGCACTGTGACTGCGCTCAGCGCTCACCGCTCAGTAGTGGGGCTAAAGAGGGGGAACGTCTGTTCGCTTCGAGTGCTCGCGCTCGACTGTGTAACTTAGGACATTTGTTTATTTGCACATGGCAATTGTTGATTCAGCCATAGGCTATGTCAACATTAATACAGATACAACATAAGATACAGATACAAATTATATACAATAACATGGGTAGCAGGGCCCTTACAATATGGAAACCAATTCGAACAGTTTTAGCAAAACAAGCAGTTTTGCTTTACATTTTTTCTTAAGCTATCAACTTAAACTATGCATGCATTAATTCTATGGACCCCACCGGTCCCTTTCTTTTGTAAAATCGCGTTCACTGCAGTACTTTAGCGCGTTCACTGCAGTACTTCAGTGCGTTCACTGTATTACTTTCCGGGAAGAAAAGTGTTACCACTCGAGGCAGGACTCTCCGCGTATGCGGCATACCTGCAAAAACTTCCCGGAGTATGGCTATGCGTTGAGGTATGGCTATACATTTTGTCTATTCTTAAAACTATCCGATGATCCGGTGTCCGCAGTTCCCTGGGATCGAGATGCTCTCCGTTGAGCGTCTCTCCGCTGGGTGGCGCCTTGGGGCGGTGCTCGACGTTTGGGTGGCGCGTTGATGCTTTCCCGGTGGCCTACGCTGTGTGGCATCACGTCTTCGTCGGAGCGGTTCGCGGTGTGTGCATCTCCTGGACCTGGAACATGTTCTCGGCTCTCGGAGACCTTTAGCTTAGTTACGCCCAGCGAGAAGCGCTGTAGCGCTCTCCACCAGGCGTCTTCCTCTGCCAGATTCTTTACATTTTCTATGTTCTTAGGCCATATGAGCCCCTCTGCTGCGAGAGCTCTGATCGCGACGGCGCGTTCGCGGTCCAGTAGACGGCAGTGGAAGAGCGTGTGCTCTGCGTCGTCGCAGAGTTGGCCACATTCACACTTGCCGTGTTCCCGTTTACCGATACCGCGTAGGTAAGCCCCAAACCCGCCATGGTTCGTGACGATCTGGGTGGCTTCCTTGCCTATCGCGAGCCGTAGGCGTTTTCGGCAATGCACCGTGGGGATAAATGCGTGCGTCCATCGGCCGGTTTCAGCAGTGCGCCAACGGGCGTCCCACTGTCGCGTTGCGTTTTCGCGGTTTATCCGCCGGACCCGCGAGATGGGTGGCGGTAAATCAATCGGCGTCTCGAGTGCTGTCGCGTCTTTGGCGAGCTCGTCGGCTCGCTCATTGCCGCGCGTCCCCACGTGAGAGCGCGTCCAATAGAAATTTAGTCGCATGGACCCGGCCAGTGCAGCAATACGCGTTTTCGTGTCTAGGATCAGCGCCGTGATCCGGCGTCTTTGATTTGCAAGTGCCATCAGCGCAGCGCGGCTATCGGATATGATAGCGCAACCACCTATAACTCCGCGATTGGAGTGTAGGTAGTCGACGGCTGCCCTGATTGCTGCAATCTCAGCCTGAAACACTGAGCACTCGCTTCCTAGTGAGATTTTTCCCGAGTGCAGCTCTTCGTCATTTCCGTAGACGACGAAGGCCGCTCCGCAACCGTTGTCTGTTTTCGAACCGTCCGTGTAAATTTTCGCGACTTCATTCGCGTCGCGAGCATCCCGAAAGTTAAACAAGTTGTTAGTACTCGGATGCACGTCAGTGACAACGTGCACCTTCTCGATCCTGGTCCCGTCGGCTAGGAAGCCGGCTTCCTTTTCCCGCCACGATTTCGCGATGCGCGTGATTTCGATGTCCACCGGGGACATATTCGCGAGTACCAAAGCCGCCTCGGTAGAGACCGTTCGGTACGCTTGCGCCGCGCCGAGCGCCGCTTGGCGCTGTGCGGTGTATAACGCGCGCCTCATTCGCACGTTGAGGTGTTCTCCCCATATTGGGGCGCCGTATGTAATTGCGGGCTCGATTGCGCCCTCGTAGATCGCTTTCATCGCTTCGGGCCCTATGCCCCACATCAGTCTGCATACACCGCGGATTTGGTTAGAAAGTTTTCTAACCTTGCCGCAGATGTATTCGACATGCGTTCTGAAAGACAATCTGTCATCGATAAATACGCCGAGGTATTTTATCGAATCTTTCGCGTTTATGATTTCTCCGCGCATGCGGAACCGCGGCCTCTCCTGCCCCGGTTTCCCGAAGAAGAGGGCTTCCGTTTTTGAGGCGTTGAACACTAGTCGGACGCCGTCCGCCCAGCATGCCAGAGCTTCCAGTGCCTCGTTGGTCGACTGGCGCAGCCCTTTGTACGTTTTTGACCGAACCAGGAGTACCGTATCGTCCGCGTACGCAACTAGGTCGCATCCCTCCGGAAGCGCGCACCGAAAGATCGATTGATGCAGCGCTTTCCACAGAAATGGCCCGCACTTAGACCCCTGCGGGCAGCCTTTCTTTATTTGACGCGTGAACGTCGAGCCACAGAATGCTAATTCCGCGTTTCGGTCTCGCAGGAAGCTGTGCGCCAGCTCCACGATATTTCCCGGGCATTTCGCGCGTGCAAGCTCTGCCAGGATGGCCGGCCACCAGGCATTATCGAATGCGCCCGCGATGTCTAAAGAGACGATCGCGGCGTACTCGCCCGCTGCTTGCGAATTACGCACGAAATTGACAACGTAGTCAATCGCGTGGATCGTCGATTTCCCGGCGGTAAATCCAAATTGCCTGGAGTCAATCGTGTTTCCCACGTGATACTCCAGTCTCCGCGTTAATATGCCGTCGAGAATTTTGCCTGCGGCCGGCAATAAACAAATTGGCCGATATGAGCTCGCGGAGTTCGCGCCCGTCAGTGCTCCTTTCGGAATGAGCCGCACCGCGGTCGTTTTCCAAACGTGCGGGAAGACACCACGCCTCACGCATGCCGCCATGAGCCGTACCACTTCGGTAGGCCACACATCTAACACGCGCTTTATGACGTCGGCGTTCATCCCGTCTAGTCCGGGCGCCCGCCGCGCGTTCATTCCGCGCGCGACTCTACGCGTCTCGGCGAGCGTGACGGTGGCGTCATCGTCCGGCGCTCTCATCGCATCGTTCATTGCGGCGACGTCGCTACATGCCGGGAAAAATTTCTCCAACAGCAGCTCCGCGGTTTCGCGCCCGTTTTCCGTGAGGCTCCCGTCGGGCTTCACTATGTTCCCGATCGCGTGGCTCGCGTTCTTTCCACGTATAACTTTGTACACGCGGCCCCACGGATCGCCACAGGAGTCCGCTGTACAGAACTCTTTAAATTTTTCAACGCGCGTTTCCCGTATCCGCGTGCGGTATTTATCGTAGGCCGTACGATATTCTCGCTTCAGCGCGACATTGCCCATGGAGGCGTTGTACTTGCGGCGCTTCTTACGCGCGTCGCGACGAAGCTCGTCGAGTTCGCGTGTCCACCATGGTACTTTAAATTTCGCGCTGCGTTTCGCGGGGATCGCGAGTTCACACGCGGAGACGATGGCTGCCTGCATGGTTTCGGCTGCGTAATTTATATCCAGCTCCGTTTCCAATTTTGACAGCGCGTGATTAATGGCCGCCGTTTCCCTTGCCAAGCACGTGTCAAATTTCTGCCAGTCGGCAGATTTGGTGCAGTACGTGACTGCTTTTGACCCGCGCTCAGCGGCGGGTCCGTCGGCCTTTTCAAATAGGATGAGTGAATGGTCCGTCAGTTGACAGCAATCCATTACTCTCCAGTTGGCAATTGACTTGAACATGTGCGCGCTGCAGGCAGTCACGTCAATTATGCTCGATCCGCCCGGGCCGTTAAAAGTGGGCACGTTTCCGTTATTGCATACGATAATGCCGCGTTCGTCGAAAACTGCCTCCATAAATTTACCGCGCCTATTGTTACGCACGCATCCCCAGAGTGGCGAGCGTGCGTTAACGTAACCCCCTATTAATAAATGCCCGTCGTAACGTTCGACGGCTTCTCGGAATTTGGAAAGTATCTCGGGGTGGTCGTAAATTTTATTTTCCCACGGAGGAAAATAAACCGACATGCACACGAACGTGACGCGACCGTCATTTATCTCAATGACGGTTTGAAATTCATTCGACATCTGCCGAAGCAGCATGCCTTTACAACGGCTTTGTCTGTTTACGACGACAGCGCATCTGGGATGCAAGCCGTCGCAATAAACATCGCAGCCGGAAAAACCCGCGACTCTGCCAGAGCGAACATTCGGTTCGCTAATTAACGCGACGTCAATGCTATTTTCCGCGATAGTTTGGATCAGCTCGTCGGTTGCTGCCAAACTTTTATTTAAGTTAATCTGCGCGAACCGTATGTTTAAATCCCGGCGTCTAGACATAGGCGGTTTTTAGTTTGAGCGCTGCCGCGGCTTTTGTGTACGAGGAGCACTCGCGCGACCTGGCGTGATGCGCCGTGTCGCAGTGCTTCGCCTCGTCCGCGATTTTCGCGTTTTCGCGCTTGCATAAGGCGCATGACTGCGTTTTCGCGCTGCAGTCTGCGAACTTGTGGCCGACGTCTCCACAGTTCCCGCATGTTTGCTCGGCTTTGCATGCGCGCGCGAGATGCCCGATCGCGAAGCAATTATAACATTGCAACGGCTCGAATACGTCCGTTGCCCATACAATGTCCCATCCAAATTTGATGGGACCCGCGAATATCACCGCTCTCAGCTCGGGGCTCGCGTGGCAAACTACTTTTGACGTGTCATGCACGCCGTTATAATTCTTAACACGACTTACCTTGACGTCCCGTTTGAAGCGGGCGATGTCCCATCCGGCGTCGGCGAACCGCGTGTTCTGCTGGTGGAGGCGCTCCACGAAATCCTCCTTGGCGAGGCTCCTCGGTACCCGGTCGAAGGCAATCTCCGGCCGTCTCGGTTGGCTGTCGCGCACTTGGAGTTCAGTGTTTGTCTGAACCGCGAGTTTCAGCGCAGCCACGTCTTTCGCACTAGTGCAAACCACTTTTAATCGGCCGTTTCCAATCATTTTCAGCGATTGGACGCCGATTCCCGCCGCGACCGGGTCAATTGCGCGCACTAACACTTTCTTTGTTTCCGCGCTGTTCGAGTCCTTCGCGTTTCCCGCAATAATGACGGCGGTCTTTTTCACCGTCTCCGCGAATGTCTTCTTCACCGCGGCTTGAACTTGCACGGCCGTGCTTTGAGCCGGTGCTCTCGTGATAGCCGCGTATGACGGCATCGCCGGCGCGGCCGGTTGGCCCGCCGTTGCACTATCGCGCGCTTTAACTTGCGCCTGGAGATTTGCGACTTGCTCCTCCAGAGCGCGTACCACACCAAGTGCCTCGCCAAACTTCACCAGCATCTCGGCGGCGGCTGTGCGGGCGGCTATGCGCTCGTCTACTCGGATGGTGCGTTCGCCCGCTCGCGGCACCGCTTCCACCAGCTTTTCATGTAGCGTGGTGAATTCATCTAGAAGCACTTCACTTATCCGCGGTCGCTTCTTCATCGCAGGCGCGGCTCTCCTCGCCTCCTCCGCGTCGCGGTGCACTTCCGCACTGACAACGATCCGCGGTGCAGTGACGATTTCGTCCGCTGCGGGCGTTTTCTTTGCGGGTTTCTTTGCCGCCACGTTGCTGGTCTCAGCCGCCTTCTTCACCGGTTTGTTTACCGCGGTCTCTGCCTCCGACGCGGTGATGTACCGCGCCGGCGCGTCGCTCTCGGACGCGGAGGTTTTCCTCGGCTTCTTCTTCTTCGCCACCTTTGGCGTCTTCGGCTCCTCGGCCGCTTCCACCTTTGCGCGCGGCTTCTTTGTCTTGCGCGTTGGCGGCAGCGTGAATTTCTCCGTTTCGCTGTCGCTTCTGCCGTCGCACGATGTCGCGGTATCTCGTACGACGTACTCCGCATCGTCTTCGTCTATCTCGAGCGCTTTACGTGATGCCGCGCTACTGCTACGCGTATTACGCGCAGCCGCCATTTTCAATACTGTTTGTCTTGTTCTCTTTTCACTATTCCGCACTATATGCACTCCGCACACGTAGTTAACTTTGCTCGCTGTCTCGCACTTAGGCGCGTCGCACGCCGTAGCGCTGCTCCGCTGTGTCACCGTTCGCTGCTTGCTCGATACTGCGCTTAGCGCTCACCGCTCACTAGTGGGAGTAGAGAGGGGGAACGTCTGATCGCTTCGAGTGCTCGCGCTCGACTGTGTAACTTAGGACATTATTTATTCGTTTAAACACATCGCCCGGCAGGGCTAATGGCCAGGGTCGCATCGACATACCGTCATGGCAACCCGTCACACAACATTCCTTAATCTACTTATATTTACTGCCTTCGCAGAAGGCGCATTGGCTTATAATACTACTTTTATATTTTACATCTTATCTTAATATTACACATGTAGGTGCTGACACGGCAGCACCTTTACAATGAAAAATAACTAGACCTAACCAATTTTCAGCGAGCTTAATGCTCGCTAATTTTTTGCCTATGTGCATTCACTGCACTACTTACATATGTGCACTGCACTACTTCGATACATGGGAGAAAAAGCTTTATGCTTTAAGTGGGACTCCGCTTGGTAGCGTATACCCACAAAAAACTCCCATGTTAATACATACGTCACAAAAATAAACATAACACGCTTAAATTTAACACTTAGCGTCTCTATTCCTCGTCAGGCGGCGCATCGTGGCGGTGTTTCCTCCCGTCGGCGCCGGTGGCGTTGCTCTCGTCGTGCTCGTGGTGGCGTCATCTTCATCTGTGTCGTCGGACCGTCGACCTAAAACAGCCTCTCGGTCCAGGCAGACCTCCAGTTTAGATACACCTAGCGAGAAGCGCGTTAATTCTTCCCACCAGGTGCTTTCATCCGCTAAATGCTTAATTTGGTCCATGCTCGTTGGCCATAACAGCCCATGCTTAGCAAGCCGCCTTGCGGCGACTGCTCTCTCGCGCTCATGGAGTCTGCAATGCAGGAGCGTGTGCTCCGCATCATCGCAGAGCGTCCCACATTCACACTTGCCGTAATCGCGCTTCCCGATACCGTGGAGGTACGCACCGAATCCGCCGTGATTCGTTACGATCTGCGTAACCTCCTTCCCCAGTCGGTTTATTTTTCCGCGGACGCGTATCGACGGAATAAATTGATGAGTCCAGCGGCCATTCTCCGCGCGCTGCCACCGCTCATCCCAACATTCGCGCGCGTTTTCTTTGAGCAGTCGCCGTAGCCCGGACACCGGCATCGGTGTGGCGTTGGTGACGCTGCTCATCTCTGTCGCTTCTTTCGCTAACTGGTCCGCGCGCTCGTTTCCCGGCGTCCCGACGTGGGCGCGCGTCCAGTAGAAGCTGACGCGCATCGCCTCGCGGAGCGACTTGATTCCGCGCCGCGTTTCTTTTATGAGCTCGGTGCTCTTTCGTCGAGTGTTAGCGAGTGCTAACAGTGCAGCCCGGCTGTCTGAAATCACAGCACAGCTGTGAATCACGCCAATGTGGTCGTGAAGATAGCGGACTGCCGCGTTTATCGCGACGACCTCAGCTTGGAATACTGAGCATTCATCGGCGAGCCGAGTTTTATGAACGCTCAGCTCCTCGCCGTTCGCGAGCATTACATATGCTGCACCGCAGCCGTGCGCCGTCTTAGATCCGTCGGTGTAGATCTTGGCAATTTCCGCGCTGTTCTCGCTGTCGCGGAACAAGAACAGATTGCCCTCGTTAGGGTGATTAGTCGTGTCAATCACCCCTTTCTCGACCGCCGTATCGCGTCCGATCACGCGACCCGTTTCTTTTGAGTGCCATGCCTTGGCGACTCTTTCGATCTCTATGTCGACGGGCAGCATGTTTCCTAAAATGAGCGCTGCTTCCGTCGACACGGTTTTAAACGCGTTCGCGGCTCCGATTGCAGCCTGCCGCTGCGCAGTGTACAACTGTCGACGCATGCGGACAGTCAGCCCCCTTCCCCATATCGCGGCGCCGTACGTGATCGCGGGTTTAAGCGCGCCCTCGTAAATTATCGCCATCGCGTCCGCTCCGAGGCCCCACGTCAGCCTGCACACTCCGCGCAGCTGATTCGCGACTCGCCGCGCTCGACCACACACATACTCGACGTGTGCTTTGTAGTCGAGTTTCTCGTCCAGATAAATGCCGAGGTATTTCATGCTGCTGTGACAGTGTATGATGACACCATCCATTTTGAAACGCGGCCTCTCTTGCTTGACTTTCGTGCCAAAAAGGAGAGCTTCCGTTTTCGCGGCGTTGAACGTGAGCTTCGCGTCCCGCGCCCATCCCGACAGCGTAGTTAGAGCGCTGTTCACTTTTTCGCGGAGTCCTTTATAAGTTCGCGATTTCGCGAGCAAGATGGTGTCATCCGCGTACGCGACGATATCGCACCCCTCTGGAAGTTCCAATCGAAAAATCGACTGGTGGACAAACTTCCAGAAGAGTGGTCCACATTTGGATCCTTGCGGGCATCCCTTTTTTATACACCGTGTGTATACGCGGTTCGCGACTTCCATTCTAGCGACGCGGCCGCGTAGGAAGTTTAATGCTAGCTTAGCAAGGTTTGACGGGCAACCTGCATTCGCTAGCTCTCGCATTAGAGCGGGCCACCAGGCATTATCAAACGCGCCCGCAATGTCTAGTGACACGGCCGCGCAATAAAGCCCGTTTTCCCGCGCGTCTTTCACGTAGTCGGTTACGTGTTTAATTGCGTGTATCGTTGACTTCCCCGCTACGAAGCCGTACTGTCGCGGGTCTATCGCGCGCCCGACGTGAAATTCGACGCGACGCGTGAGTATACCGTCCAGCAGCTTCCCCATTATAGGGAGTAAGCATATTGGCCGGTAACTCTTTTCCGTTCCCGCGGCTTGGCCCTTTGGTATCAAACGCACCAATGTCGTTTTCCAGACCGCGGGAAAAACGCCCGCTTTCACGCACGCGCCCATTAGCCGTACCATCTCGCTGATGAGTACGTTGGCCGCGTGCTTGACGACGTCCGCGTTCATGCCGTCGAGCCCCGGGGCTCGTTTCGATTTTAATCCGCGTATTATTCGGTTAATTTCCGCGACGGTCACCACGTTCTCATCCGGATCACACGACCCGCAGTCGATGGAGTCGTCGGCGTCCTCGCTATGCGGGAAGAACTTTCCCATTAATAGCTCAGCCGTTTCTTCCGTACTGCGGGTGTACGACCCGTCTGGCCTCCTAATGTTCGCGAGTTCTAAATTCGCGCGTTTCCCACGGATTATTTTGTACGCGCGCCCCCACGGATCCTTGCTCGATTCGCGGGTGCAGAATTCTTTGAATTTCGCGATTCGCGTTTCGCGTATCGCGTTCCTGTATTTGTAGTACGCGATTTTATATTCGTGCTTGAGAACCGGGTTCCCAAGCGACGCGTTGTATTTTCGTCTTGCCTTACGCGTAGTTTTCCTAAGAGTGTCCAACTCTTTGGTCCACCAAGGCACGCGGTTAATTGTTTCGCGTTTCTTCGGTATCGCGTCTTCGCATGCATCGATCATCGCGGTTTGCAGCATCTCTGCCGCTGCCTCGATATCCGCATCCGTCCGGGCCCCGCTGATCACGTTCGCGACGCGTTCTCTATTGTTCATTAGACATGCCTCGAACAGCTGCCAGTCCGCGCTCTTGGTGCGGTAAATTGGCCTGTTCGTACCATGTCTAATTTCGCCTTGGCTTTCCCCAAGTTTTATGTCGAAACGTATTAGTTTATGATCTGACAAGACGTGCTTGTCAGTCACTCGCCAATTTACGATCCCCGGCCATATACGGTCGTTGCACGTGGTGATATCTATGATGCTGCACCCGCGGTGGCCAACAAATGTCGGAATTGCCCCGCTGTTACAAACAACGGTGCCCGTTTCCTCGAACATCTGTGCCAGCATTCTGCCGCGTCGGTCATTTGACGCGCACCCCCATAAATCCGATTTGGCGTTCACGTCGCCTGCGAGCACGTAGTCGCGTCCGGCGAGCACGTTTAGTGCCGTCTTAACGTCTTTTATGATCTTGACGTGATCATATTTCTTGTTTTCCCACGGCGGGAGGTACACAGATGCGCAGTAAAGCGTTTTACTGCCTGTGTCAATCTCTACGACCGTGACGAATTCGTTAGAAATGTCACGCAGCATGTGACCTCGGCACCCCCCAGTTAAGTTTATTATAACAGCACTGCGTGCGTACGTGCTGTTATAATGCGTTTCGCATCCGGTTATTCCCGCAATTTTGCCGCCGCGCACGTTCGGCTCTTGAACAATGGCGATGTCCAATTGTTCATCCCGCATGATTTTTGCCAGCTCGTCGGTTGCTGGGCTTCCGCGATTTAAATTAATTTGCGCGAATTTAATAATGCCCGGTGCATTATTCATATACGGTTTGCGATTTAATTACGTCCGCCGCTTTTTTAAGCGTTGGACACGCTATCGATCGCGCCGAGTGCGCGGTGTCGAGGTGTTTTGCCTCGTCCGCGGTCTTCGCATTTACATGTTTGCAGAGAATGCACGATGCCTTCTCTGCTTTGCAGTCTTTATATATATGGCCGCCTTCGCCGCAGCGGCCGCATAATACCGCGTTTTTGCAAACGCGCGCGATGTGCCCAATGCCGAAGCAGTTGTAGCACTGTGTGGGCTCGAAGACGTCGCGTGCCCACACAATCTCCCAACCGAATTTAATTGCGCCCGCGAAAATCAAAGCGCGCACCTGGGGCGACGCCTCGCAGATGACGCTCACAGATTTAAATTTCTCGTTATGCCTACAAGTTTTACTGACCTTGATTTCCTGCTTGAAGCGGTCGATCGTCCATCCGGCGGCGGCGAATCGCTGGTTGTTCCTGTAGAGGCGTTCGATGAACTCCTCTCCGGCTTGCTCCTTCGGGATGCGGTCGATGATTATCCTCGGATGCACCGGCCGCGTTTCCCTGACCCTCAGCGCGGTGTTTGTCTTGATCGCTGTGGTGAGGGCCTCCAGGTCCTTTGCCTCGGCGCACACAACCTTCACGCGTCCGTCGCCGATCATTTTGACGCTCTGAATCCCGATGCCGCTTGCAGTCGGGTCGATGCTCTTGACAAGCGTGTTCTTCGTGTCAACGCTTGTCTTCTCCTTGTCCTCACTGGCAACAATCACCACGTGCTTCTTAACGCATTCAGCGAACGATCTCTTCGCGATCGACTGCACCGCGATTGCCGCCTTTTGTGCTGGCTTTGCTGCCGCCGCTGCCGTTGCGTACGTCATCTTCGACGCCGCTACTTGTGGCGCCTTCTCCGCGTCCGCCAGCTTCTTCTCGGCGGCTGCCAGTTGGGCTCTCAGGCTTCTCGCCACGCCGATTGCCTCACCGAATTTGGTGAGCATATGGAGATTCACCTTGCGAATCTCCTCGCGTTCATGTACCCTCAGCGTTTTGTCGCCGCTTCTCGGCACCATCCTGTTTATTTCCATGTGGAGGAAATGGAACTCATCCACGAGTTCTTCGTCAATGCTCATTGCTGAGCCGCTCGACGCGATTTTTTGTGCCGCTGTGGTTACCATCTCCGTGGCCTCCACGCTGCCACCTGGTGCTACTTCAATTGCGTCAGTGTTCTCCAGTCGCAGCTTCTTCTTCGGCGCTTTTCGCGGGGTCACGTGCACTTCGGCTTCCGTCACCGTCACGTTTGCCTCACTATTGCGACGCACCGCACGCACTGGCTTCTTCGTTGAGGCCGCCCGCACCTCCACCACACTCTCGTCGCTTGACGACGACGCGGACCTCGCCGACGCTGCGTAACCGCTCGCCGACGACTCACTCCCGCTTGGCGACGCCTCATGTGCACTCGCCGACGCCTCACTCGCACTCTGCGGTGACGGCGACCGTTTCCGCGTCTTCGGCGACGGCGACCGTTTCCGTGTCTTCGGCGACGGCGACCGTTTCCGTGGAGGAGAACGCGCACTTACCGTCGCCTTTGCGTCCTTTTTAGATCGCGTTGTACGCACCTTACTCATCGTTTTTTTGTTTTTGTTTGCGCTCACAATTTATCGCACGCACAATTGTTTCTTGTTTTGCACTTAGATGCGTTGCACGCCGTAGCGTTGCTTCGCTCGTGTTACCGCTCGCTTCGCACTGTGACTGCGCTCAGCGCTCACCGCTCAGTAGTGGGGCTAAAGAGGGGGAACGTCTGTTCGCTTCGAGTGCTCGCGCTCGACTGTGTAACTTAGGACATTATTTATTTGTTTAAACACATCGCCCGGCAGGGCTGATGGCCAGGGTCGCATCGACATACCGTCATGGCAACCCGTCACACAACATTCCTTAATCTACTTATATTTACTGCCTTCACAGAAGGCGCATTGGCTTATAATACTACTTTTATATTTTACATCTTATCTTAATATTACACATGTAGGTGCTGACACGGCAGCACCTTTACAATGAAAAATAACTAGACCTAACCAATTTTCAGCGAGCTTAATGCTCGCTAATTTTTTGCCTATGTGCATTCACTGCACTACTTACATATGTGCACTGCACTACTTCGATACATGGGAGAAAAAGCTTTATGCTTTAAGTGGGACTCCGCTTGGTAGCGTATACCCACAAAAAACTCCCATGTTTATACATACGTCACAAAAATAAACATAACACGCTTAAATTTAACACTTAGCGTCTCTATTCCTCGTCAGGCGGCGCATCGTGGCGGTGTTTCCTCCCGTCGGCGCCGGTGGCGTTGCTCTCGTCGTGCTCGTGGTGGCGTCATCTTCATCTGTGTCGTCGGACCGTCGACCTAAAACAGACTCTCGGTCCAGGCAGACCTCCAGTTTAGATACACCTAGCGAGAAGCGCGTTAATTCTTCCCACCAGGTGCTTTCATCCGCTAAATGCTTAATTTGGTCCATGCTCGTTGGCCATAACAGCCCATGCTTAGCAAGCCGCCTTGCGGCGACTGCTCTCTCGCGCTCATGGAGTCTGCAATGCAGGAGCGTGTGCTCCGCATCATCGCAGAGCGTCCCACATTCACACTTGCCGTAATCGCGCTTCCCGATACCGTGGAGGTACGCACCGAATCCGCCGTGATTCGTTACGATCTGCGTAACCTCCTTCCCCAGCCGGTTTATTTTTCCGCGGACGCGTACCGACGGAATAAATTGATGAGTCCAGCGGCCATTCTCCGCGCGCTGCCACCGCTCATCCCAACATTCGCGCGCGTTTTCTTTGAGCAGTCGCCGTAGCCCGGACACCGGCATCGGTGTGGCGTTGGTGACGCTGCTCATCTCTGTCGCTTCTTTCGCTAACTGGTCCGCGCGCTCGTTTCCCGGCGTCCCGACGTGGGCGCGCGTCCAGTAGAAGCTGACGCGCATCGCCTCGCGGAGCGACTTGATTCCGCGCCGCGTTTCTTTTATGAGCTCGGTGCTCTTTCGTCGAGTGTTAGCGAGTGCTAACAGTGCAGCCCGGCTGTCTGAAATCACAGCACAGCTGTGAATCACGCCAATGTGGTCGTGAAGATAGCGGACTGCCGCGTTTATCGCGACGACCTCAGCTTGGAATACTGAGCATTCATCGGCGAGCCGAGTTTTATGAACGCTCAGCTCCTCGCCGTTCGCGAGCATTACATATGCTGCACCGCAGCCGTGCGCCGTCTTAGATCCGTCGGTGTAGATCTTGGCAATTTCCGCGCTGTTCTCGCTGTCGCGGAACAAGAACAGATTGCCCTCGTTAGGGTGATTAGTCGTGTCAATCACCCCTTTCTCGACCGCCGTATCGCGTCCGATCACGCGACCCGTTTCTTTTGAGTGCCATGCCTTGGCGACTCTTTCGATCTCTATGTCGACGGGCAGCATGTTTCCTAAAATGAGCGCTGCTTCCGTCGACACGGTTTTAAACGCGTTCGCGGCTCCGATTGCAGCCTGCCGCTGCGCAGTGTACAACTGTCGACGCATGCGGACAGTCAGCCCTCTTCCCCATATCGCGGCGCCGTACGTGATCGCGGGTTTAAGCGCGCCCTCGTAAATTATCGCCATCGCGTCCGCTCCGAGGCCCCACGTCAGCCTGCACACTCCGCGCAGCTGATTCGCGACTCGCCGCGCTCGACCACACACATACTCGACGTGTGCTTTGTAGTCGAGTTTCTCGTCCAGATAAATGCCGAGGTATTTCATGCTGCTGTGACAGTGTATGATGACACCATCCATTTTGAAACGCGGCCTCTCTTGCTTGACTTTCGTGCCAAAAAAGAGAGCTTCCGTTTTCGCGGCGTTGAACGTGAGCTTCGCGTCCCGCGCCCATCCCGACAGCGTAGTTAGGGCGCTGTTCACTTTTTCGCGGAGTCTTTTATAAGTTCGCGATTTCGCGAGCAAGATGGTGTCATCCGCGTACGCGACGATATCGCACCCCTCCGGAAGTTCCAATCGAAAAATCGACTGGTGGACAAACTTCCAGAAGAGTGGTCCACATTTGGATCCTTGCGGGCATCCCTTTTTTATACACCGTGTGTATACGCGGTTCGCGACTTCCATTCTAGCGACGCGGCCGCGTAGGAAGTTTAATGCTAGCTTAGCAAGGTTTGACGGGCAACCTGCATTCGCTAGCTCTCGCATTAGAGCGGGCCACCAGGCATTATCAAACGCGCCCGCAATGTCTAGTGACACGGCCGCGCAATAAAGCCCGTTTTCCCGCGCGTCTTTCACGTAGTCGGTTACGTGTTTAATTGCGTGTATCGTTGACTTCCCCGCTACGAAGCCGTACTGTCGCGGGTCTATCGCGCGCCCGACGTGAAATTCGACGCGACGCGTGAGTATACCGTCCAGCAGCTTCCCCATTATAGGGAGTAAGCATATTGGCCGGTAACTCTTTTCCGTTCCCGCGGCTTGGCCCTTTGGTATCAAACGCACCAATGTCGTTTTCCAGACCGCGGGAAAAACGCCCGCTTTCACGCACGCGCCCATTAGCCGTACCATCTCGCTGATGAGTACGTTGGCCGCGTGCTTGACGACGTCCGCGTTCATGCCGTCGAGCCCCGGGGCTCGTTTCGATTTTAATCCGCGTATTATTCGGTTAATTTCCGCGACGGTCACCACGTTCTCATCCGGATCACACGACCCGCAGTCGATGGAGTCGTCGGCGTCCTCGCTATGCGGGAAGAACTTTCCCATTAATAGCTCAGCCGTTTCTTCCGTACTGCGGGTGTACGACCCGTCTGGCCTCCTAATGTTCGCGAGTTCTAAATTCGCGCGTTTCCCACGGATTATTTTGTACGCGCGCCCCCACGGATCCTTGCTCGATTCGCGGGTGCAGAATTCTTTGAATTTCGCGATTCGCGTTTCGCGTATCGCGTTCCTGTATTTGTAGTACGCGATTTTATATTCGTGCTTGAGAACCGGGTTCCCAAGCGACGCGTTGTATTTTCGTCTTGCCTTGCGCGTAGTTTTCCTAAGAGTGTCCAACTCTTTGGTCCACCAAGGCACGCGGTTAATTGTTTCGCGTTTCTTCGGTATCGCGTCTTCGCATGCATCGATCATCGCGGTTTGCAGCATCTCTGCCGCTGCCTCGATATCCGCATCCGTCCGGGCCCCGCTGATCACGTTCGCGACGCGTTCTCTATTGTTCATTAGACATGCCTCGAACAGCTGCCAGTCCGCGCTCTTGGTGCGGTAAATTGGCCTGTTCGTACCATGTCTAATTTCGCCTTGGCTTTCCCCAAGTTTTATGTCGAAGCGTATTAGTTTATGATCTGACAAGACGTGCTTGTCAGTCACTCGCCAATTTACGATCCCCGGCCATATACGGTCGTTGCACGTGGTGATATCTATGATGCTGCACCCGCGGTGGCCAACAAATGTCGGAATTGCCCCGCTGTTACAAACAACGGTGCCCGTTTCCTCGAACATCTGTGCCAGCATTCTGCCGCGTCGGTCATTTGACGCGCACCCCCATAAATCCGATTTGGCGTTCACGTCGCCTGCGAGCACGTAGTCGCGTCCGGCGAGCACGTTTAGTGCCGTCTTAACGTCTTTTATGATCTTGACGTGATCATATTTCTTGTTTTCCCACGGCGGGAGGTACACAGATGCGCAGTAAATCGTTTTACTGCCTGTGTCAATCTCTACGACCGTGACGAATTCGTTAGAAATGTCACGCAGCATGTGACCTCGGCACCCCCCATTTAAGTTTATTATAACAGCACTGCGTGCGTACGTGCTGTTATAATGCGTTTCGCATCCGGTTATTCCCGCAATTTTGCCGCCGCGCACGTTCGGCTCTTGAACAATGGCTACGTCCAATTGTTCATCGCGCATTAATTTTGCCAGCTCGTCGGTTGCTGGGCTTCCGCGATTTAAATTAATTTGCGCGAATTTAATAATGCCCGGTGCATTATTCATATACGGTTCGCGATTTAATTACGTCCGCCGCTTTTTTAAGCGTTGGACACGCTATCGATCGCGCCGAGTGCGCGGTGTCGAGGTGTTTTGCCTCGTCCGCGGTCTTCGCATTTACATGTTTGCAGAGAATGCACGATGCCTTCTCTGCTTTGCAGTCTTTATATATATGGCCGCCTTCGCCGCAGCGGCCGCATAATACCGCGTTTTTGCAAACGCGCGCGTTGTGCCCAATGCCGAAGCAGTTGTAGCACTGTGTGGGCTCGAAGACGTCGCGTGCCCACACAATCTCCCAACCGAATTTAATTGCGCCCGCGAAAATCAAAGCGCGCACCTGGGGCGACGCCTCGCAGATGACGCTCACAGATTTAAATTTCTCGTTATGCCTACAAGTTTTACTGACCCATCCGGCGGCGGCGAATCGCTGGTTGTTCCTGTAGAGGCGTTCGATGAACTCCTCTCCGGCTTGCTCCTTCGGGATGCGGTCGATGATTATCCTCGGATGCACCGGCCGCGTTTCCCTGACCCTCAGCGCGGTGTTTGTCTTGATCGCTGTGGTGAGGGCCTCCAGGTCCTTTGCCTCGGCGCACACAACCTTCACGCGTCCGTCGCCGATCATTTTGACGCTCTGAATCCCGATGCCGCTTGCAGTCGGGTCGATGCTCTTGACAAGCGTGTTCTTCGTGTCAACGCTTGTCTTCTCCTTGTCCTCACTGGCAACAATCACCACGTGCTTCTTAACGCATTCAGCGAACGATCTCTTCGCGATCGACTGCACCGCGATTGCCGCCTTTTGTGCTGGCTTTGCTGCCGCCGCTGCCGTTGCGTACGTCATCTTCGACGCCGCTACTTGTGGCGCCTTCTCCGCGTCCGCCAGCTTCTTCTCGGCGGCTGCCAGTTGGGCTCTCAGGCTTCTCGCCACGCCGATTGCCTCACCGAATTTGGTGAGCATATGGAGATTCACCTTGCGAATCTCCTCGCGTTCGTGAACCCTCAGCGTTTTGTCGCCGCTTCTCGGCACCATCCTGTTTATTTCCATGTGGAGGAAATGGAACTCATCCACGAGTTCTTCGTCAATGCTCATTGCTGAGCCGCTCGACGCGATTTTTTGTGCCGCTGTGGTTACCATCTCCGTGGCCTCCACGCTGCCACCTGGTGCTACTTCAATTGCGTCAGTGTCTTCCAGTCGCAGCTTCTTCTTCGGCGCTTTTCGCGGGGTCACGTGCACTTCGGCTTCCGTCACCGTCACGTTTGCCTCACTATTGCGACGCACCGCACGCACTGGCTTCTTCGTTGAGGCCGCCCGCACCTCCACCACACTCTCGTCGCTTGACGACGACGCGGACCTCGCCGACGCTGCGTAACCGCTCGCCGACGACTCGCTCCCGCTTGGCGACGCCTCATGTGCACTCGCCGACGCCTCACTCGCACTCTGCGGCGACGGCGACCGTTTCCGCGTCTTCGGCGACGGCGACCGTTTCCGTGTCTTCGGCGACGGCGACCGTTTCCGTGGAGGAGAACGCGCACTTACCGTCGCCTTTGCGTCCTTTTTAGATCGCGTTGTACGCACCTTACTCATCGTTTTTGTTTTTTTGTTTTGCGCTCACAATTTATCGCACGCACAATTGTTCTAGTTTTGCACTTAGATGCGTTGCACGCCGTAGCGTTGCTTCGCTCGTGTTACCGCTCGCTTCGCACTGTGACTGCGCTCAGCGCTCACCGCTCAGTAGTGGGGCTAAAGAGGGGGAACGTCTGTTCGCTTCGAGTGCTCGCGCTCGACTGTGTGTAACTTAGGACATTATTTATTCGTTTAAACACATCGCCCGGCAGGGCTGATGGCCAGGGTCGCATCGACATACCGTCATGGCAACCCGTCACACAACATTCCTTAATCTACTTATATTTACTGCCTTCGCAGAAGGCGCATTGGCTTATAATACTACTTTTATATTTTACATCTTATCTTAATATTACACATGTAGGTGCTGACACGGCAGCACCTTTACAATGAAAAATAACTAGACCTAACCAATTTTCAGCGAGCTTAATGCTCGCTAATTTTTTGCCTATGTGCATTCACTGCACTACTTACATATGTGCACTGCACTACTTCGATACATGGGAGAAAAAGCTTTATGCTTTAAGTGGGACTCCGCTTGGTAGCGTATACCCACAAAAAACTCCCATGTTTATACATACGTCACAAAAATAAACATAACACGCTTAAATTTAACACTTAGCGTCTCTATTCCTCGTCAGGCGGCGCATCGTGGCGGTGTTTCCTCCCGTCGGCGCAGGTGGCGTTGCTCTCGTCGTGCTCGTGGTGGCGTCATCTTCATCTGTGTCGTCGGACCGTCGACCTAAAACAGCCTCTCGGTCCAGGCAGACCTCCAGTTTAGATACACCTAGCGAGAAGCGCGTTAATTCTTCCCACCAGGTGCTTTCATCCGCTAAATGCTTAATTTGGTCCATGCTCGTTGGCCATAACAGCCCATGCTTAGCAAGCCGCCTTGCGGCGACTGCTCTCTCGCGCTCATGGAGTCTGCAATGCAGGAGCGTGTGCTCCGCATCATCGCAGAGCGTCCCACATTCACACTTGCCGTAATCGCGCTTCCCGATACCGTGGAGGTACGCACCGAATCCGCCGTGATTCGTTACGATCTGCGTAACCTCCTTCCCCAGCCGGTTTATTTTTCCGCGGACGCGTACCGACGGAATAAATTGATGAGTCCAGCGGCCATTTTCCGCGCGCTGCCACCGCTCATCCCAACATTCGCGCGCGTTTTCTTTGAGCAGTCGCCGTAGCCCGGACACCGGCATCGGTGTGGCGTTGGTGACGCTGCTCATCTCCGTCGCTTCTTTCGCTAACTGGTCCGCGCGCTCGTTTCCCGGCGTCCCGACGTGGGCGCGCGTCCAGTAGAAGCTGACGCGCATCGCTTCGCGGAGCGATTTGATTCCGCGCCGCGTTTCTTTTATGAGCTCGGTGCTCTTTCGTCGAGTGTTAGCGAGTGCTAACAGTGCAGCCCGGCTATCTGAAATCACAGCACAGCTGTGAATCACGCCAATGTGGTCGTGAAGATAGCGGACTGCCGCGTTTATCGCGACGACCTCAGCTTGGAATACTGAGCATTCATCGGCGAGCCGAGTTTTATGAACGCTCAGCTCCTCGCCGTTCGCGAGCATTACATATGCTGCACCGCAGCCGTGCGCCGTCTTAGATCCGTCGGTGTAGATCTTGGCAATTTCCGCGCTGTTCTCGCTGTCGCGGAACAAGAACAGATTGCCCTCGTTAGGGTGATTAGTCGTGTCAATCACCCCTTTCTCGACCGCCGTATCGCGTCCGATCACGCGACCCGTTTCTTTTGAGTGCCATGCCTTGGCGACTCTTTCGATTTCTATGTCGACGGGCAGCATGTTTCCTAAAACGAGCGCTGCTTCCGTCGACACGGTTTTAAACGCGTTCGCGGCTCCGATTGCAGCCTGCCGCTGCGCAGTGTACAACTGTCGACGCATGCGGACAGTCAGCCCTCTTCCCCATATCGCGGCGCCGTACGTGATCGCGGGTTTAAGCGCGCCCTCGTAAATTATCGCCATCGCGTCCGCTCCGAGGCCCCACGTCAGCCTGCACACTCCGCGCAGCTGATTCGCGACTCGCCGCGCTCG
Source organism: Aleochara curtula (assembly GCA_963978815.1). Lineage (NCBI taxonomy): Eukaryota > Metazoa > Arthropoda > Insecta > Coleoptera > Staphylinidae > Aleochara > Aleochara curtula. The sequence goes on from OZ022215.1 coordinate 1,985,244, forward strand.
ACCACACACATACTCGACGTGTGCTTTGTAGTCGAGTTTCTCGTCCAGATAAATGCCGAGGTATTTCATGCTGCTGTGACAGTGTATGATGACACCATCCATTTTGAAACGCGGCCTCTCTTGCTTGACTTTCGTGCCAAAAAAGAGAGCTTCCGTTTTCGCGGCGTTGAACGTGAGCTTCGCGTCCCGCGCCCATCCCGACAGCGTAGTTAGGGCGCTGTTCACTTTTTCGCGGAGTCCTTTATAAGTTCGCGATTTCGCGAGCAAGATGGTGTCATCCGCGTACGCGACGATATCGCACCCCTCTGGAAGTTCCAATCGAAAGATCGACTGGTGGACAAACTTCCAGAAGAGTGGTCCACATTTGGATCCTTGCGGGCATCCCTTTTTTATACACCGTGTGTATACGCGGTTCGCGACTTCCATTCTAGCGACGCGGCCGCGTAGGAAGTTTAATGCTAGCTTAGCAAGGTTTGACGGGCAACCTGCATTCGCTAGCTCTCGCATTAGAGCGGGCCACCAGGCATTATCAAACGCGCCCGCAATGTCTAGTGACACGGCCGCGCAATAAAGCCCGTTTTCCCGCGCGTCTTCCACGTAGTCGGTTACGTGTTTAATTGCGTGTATCGTTGACTTCCCCACTACGAAGCCGTACTGTCGCGGGTCTATCGCGCGCCCGACGTGGAATTCGACGCGACGCGTGAGTATACCGTCCAGCAGCTTCCCCATTATAGGGAGTAAGCATATTGGCCGGTAACTCTTTTCCGTTCCCGCGGCTTGGCCCTTTGGTATCAAACGCACCAATGTCGTTTTCCAGACCGCGGGAAAAACGCCCGCTTTCACGCATGCGCCCATTAGCCGTACCATCTCGCTGATGAGTACGTTGGCCGCGTGCTTGACGACGTCCGCGTTCATGCCGTCGAGCCCCGGGGCTCGTTTCGATTTTAATCCGCGTATTATTCGGTTAATTTCCGCGACGGTCACCACGTTCTCATCCGGATCACACGACCCGCAGTCGATGGGGTCGTCGGCGTCCTCGCTATGCGGGAAGAACTTTCCCATTAATAGCTCAGCCGTTTCTTCCGTACTGCGGGTGTACGACCCGTCTGGCCTCCTAATGTTCGCGAGTTCTAAATTCGCGCGTTTCCCACGGATTATTTTGTACACGCGCCCCCACGGATCCTTACTCGATTCGCGGGTGCAGAATTCTTTGAATTTCGCGATTCGCGTTTCGCGTATCGCGTTCCTGTATTTGTAGTACGCGATTTTGTATTCGTGCTTGAGAACCGGGTTCCCAAGCGACGCGTTGTATTTTCGTCTTGCCTTACGCGTAGTTTTCCTAAGAGTGTCCAACTCTTTGGTCCACCAAGGCACGCGGTTAATTGTTTCGCGTTTCTTCGGTATCGCGTCTTCGCATGCATCGATCATCGCGGTTTGCAGCATCTCTGCCGCTGCCTCGATATCCGCATCCGTCCGGGCCCCGCTGATCACGTTCGCGACGCGTTCTCTATTGTTCATTAGACATGCCTCGAACAGCTGCCAGTCCGCGCTCTTGGTGCGGTAAATTGGCCTGTTCGTACCATGTCTAATTTCGCCTTGGCTTTCCCCAAGTTTTATGTCGAAACGTATTAGTTTATGATCTGACAAGACGTGCTTGTCAGTCACTCGCCAATTTACGATCCCCGGCCATATACGGTCGTTGCACGTGGTGATATCTATGATGCTGCACCCGCGGTGGCCAACAAATGTCGGAATTGCCCCGCTGTTACAAACAACGGTGCCTGTTTCCTCGAACATCTGTGCCAGCATTCTGCCGCGTCGGTCATTTGACGCGCACCCCCATAAATCCGATTTGGCGTTCACGTCGCCTGCGAGCACGTAGTCGCGTCCGGCGAGCACGTTTAGTGCCGTCTTAACGTCTTTTATGATCTTGACGTGATCATATTTCTTGTTTTCCCACGGCGGGAGGTACACAGATGCGCAGTAAAGCGTTTTACTGCCTGTGTCAATCTCTACGACCGTGACGAATTCGTTAGAAATGTCACGCAGCATGTGACCTCGGCACCCCCCATTTAAGTTTATTATAACAGCACTGCGTGCGTACGTGCTGTTATAATGCGTTTCGCATCCGGTTATTCCCGCAATTTTGCCGCCGCGCACGTTCGGCTCTTGAACAATGGCTACGTCCAATTGTTCATCGCGCATTAATTTTGCCAGCTCGTCGGTTGCTGGGCTTCCGCGATTGAGATTGATCTGCGCGAATTTAATAATGCCCGGTGCATTACTCATAGACGGTTCGCGATTTAATTACATCCGCTGCTTTCTTAAGCGTCGGGCATTCCATCGATCGCGCAGAGTGCGCGATATCGATGTGTTTCGCTTCATCCGCGGTTTTCGCGTTAACCTTTTTGCAGAGAATGCACGATGCCTTCTCTGCCTTGCAATCCTTAAATATGTAGCCGCCTTCGCCGCAGCGGCCGCATAATACCGCGCTTTTGCAAACGCGCGCAATATGCCCAATACCGAAACAGTTATAGCATTGTGTGGGCGCGAAGATGTCGCGCGGCCACACGATTTCCCATCCGTATTTTACGGCCCCCGCGAATATTAGCGCGCGCGCCTGAGGAGACGCTTCACAAACTACACTAACCGATTTAAATTTATCGCTAGCTCTACACGTGCGACTCACCTTTACTTCCTGTGTGAATCGGTCGGCCGTCCATCCAGCAGCGGCGAACCTTCCGTTGTTGCTGTAGAGGCGCTCGACGAAGCCATATCCAGCCTGGTCCTTCGGGATGCGGTCGATGATGATGCGCGGGCGCACCGGGCGGGTCTCTCTCACTTGCAGCGTCGTGTTGGCCTTGATTGCCGTCGTTAGCGCTTCCAAGTCCTTCTTCTCGGCGCAGACAATCTTTACGCGTCCCTCGCCGATCATCTTCACGCTCTGGATTCCTATGCCGCTGGCCATAGGGTCGATGCTCTGGACAAGCGTGTTCTTTGTGTCCACGCTTGTCATCTCCTTATCCTCGTTGGCGATGATCACGGTGTGCTTTTTAACGCACTCCGCAAACGTCTTCTTGGCGATCGCTTGCACCGTGATCGCCGCCTTCTGGGCCGGCTGTCTGGCAGCCGCCGCCGTCGCATACGACATTCTTGTCGTTTCCTGTTGCGGCGCGCTTCTCGCTAGAGCCAGCTCCTTCTGCGCTGCATCCAGCTGCGCCTTTAGGCTCCTCGCCACGCCAAGCGCTTCACCAAACTTGGTGAGCATCCTCAAGTTAATGAGGCGGACTTTCGCACGGTCTTCCACTTTGATTGTTTTGGAACCTTTTGGCACCATCTTGTTAATTGCCATGTGCATGGCGTGGAACTCATTAATGAGTTCCTCGTCCACGCTTGTGGCAATTGGTGCACTTCGTTTGCCGGCTGCCTTCTTCGTCACTTTTTCTTCCTCTGCGGACACGATCTCGTCTTCGGGCGCGGTTTCACTCGCCTTTGCCTTCTTCGAAGACTTCGCCGTTTTTTCGGTCGGCGCGCTGGCCGCCTTCTTCTGCGGCGCGTGCACTATGGCTTCCACCGTCACTACGTGCGCGTCACTTCCCTGTCGTGTCGTCCTCTTCATTGAGGACGCCGGCACCTCCACCACACTCTCGTATCCCGACGCCGACGCCGACGACGACTCGCGTCCGCTTTCGCTTCCTGACGTGGAAGCGTCGCGTTTAGCGCGTGGCTTTGTTTTCGCCTTAGCGTCTTTTTTGTCACACGTTGCACGCACTTTGCTCATTATTTTTGTTTTTATTTCGCACTCCGCACACCAAGTTAATATGCTCACTTATTTTATGCGTCGCACGCCGTAGCGCTGCTCCGCTGTGTCACCGCTCGCTGCTTGCTCGATACTGCGCTTAGCGCTCACCGCTCACTAGTGGGAGTAGAGAGGGGGAACGTCTGATCGCTTCGAGTGCTCGCGCTCGACTGTGTAACTTAGGACATTATTTATTCATTTAAACACATCGCCCGGCAGGGCTGATGGCCAGGGTCGCATCGACATACCGTCATGGCAACCCGTCACACAACATTCCTTAATCTACTTATATTACTGCCTTCGCAGAAGGCGCATTGGCTTATTGTACACTTATTTTTACATACTTATTACTACTTTATTACACAGAGGTGCTGACATGCCAGCACCTTTCCTTAAAAAAATAACTAGATCTAAACCAAGTTTAAGCGAGCTTACTGCTCGCTCATTTTTTTAACTTGTGCATTCACTGCACTACTTTAGCAGCACATTCACTGCAGTACTTGTAGTACATTCACTGTAGTACTTACAGCGAACTGCGCTAACATTATCATGGGAGAAAAGCTTTATGCTCTAGGTAGGACTCCGCTTGGTGGCGTATACCTACAAAAACTCCCATGCTGCCCACTTACTTATTCTAACATGCTTATTCTATTTCTAGTGTCTCTACACTTCACCGCGCGGTGGCGTTGTCGTCCTGATGCTTCGTAGCGCCCAGCCTCCTGCTCATCTCTCTTGGTGGCGCTGTTCTCCTTGGCTGGCGCGCCCTGGCGGGCACGGGCCTCGTCGTAGGCATCGTGGCGGTGTTTCCTCCCGTCGGCGCCGGTGGCGTTGCTCTTGTCGTGCTCGTGGTGGCGTCATCTTCATCTGTGTCGTCGGACCGTCGACCTAAAACAGCCTCTCGGTCCAGGCAGACCTCCAGTTTAGATACACCTAGCGAGAAGCGCGTTAATTCTTCCCACCAGGTGCTTTCATCCGCTAAATGCTTAATTTGGTCCATGCTCGTTGGCCATAACAGCCCATGCTTAGCAAGCCGCCTTGCGGCGACTGCTCTCTCGCGCTCATGGAGTCTGCAATGCAGGAGCGTGTGCTCCGCATCATCGCAGAGCGTCCCACATTCACACTTGCCGTAATCGCGCTTCCCGATACCGTGGAGGTACGCACCGAATCCGCCGTGATTCGTTACGATCTGCGTAACCTCCTTCCCCAGCCGGTTTATTTTTCCGCGGACGCGTACCGACGGAATAAATTGATGAGTCCAGCGGCCATTCTCCGCGCGCTGCCACCGCTCATCCCAACATTCGCGCGCGTTTTCTTTGAGCAGTCGCCGTAGCCCGGACACCGGCATCGGTGTGGCGTTGGTGACGCTGCTCATCTCTGTCGCTTCTTTCGCTAACTGGTCCGCGCGCTCGTTTCCCGGCGTCCCGACGTGGGCGCGCGTCCAGTAGAAGCTGACGCGCATCGCCTCGCGGAGCGACTTGATTCCGCGCCGCGTTTCTTTTATGAGCTCGGTGCTCTTTCGTCGAGTGTTAGCGAGTGCTAACAGTGCAGCCCGGCTATCTGAAATCACAGCACAGCTGTGAATCACGCCAATGTGGTCGTGAAGATAGCGGACTGCCGCGTTTATCGCGACGACCTCAGCTTGGAATACTGAGCATTCATCGGCGAGCCGAGTTTTATGAACGCTCAGCTCCTCGCCGTTCGCGAGCATTACATATGCTGCACCGCAGCCGTGCGCCGTCTTAGATCCGTCGGTGTAGATCTTGGCAATTTCCGCGCTGTTCTCGCTGTCGCGGAACAAGAACAGATTGCCCTCGTTAGGGTGATTAGTCGTGTCAATCACCCCTTTCTCGACCGCCGTATCGCGTCCGATCACGCGACCCGTTTCTTTTGAGTGCCATGCCTTGGCGACTCTTTCGATCTCTATGTCGACGGGCAGCATGTTTCCTAAAACGAGCGCTGCTTCCGTCGACACGGTTTTAAACGCGTTCGCGGCTCCGATTGCAGCCTGCCGCTGCGCAGTGTACAACTGTCGACGCATGCGGACAGTCAGCCCCCTTCCCCATATCGCGGCGCCGTACGTGATCGCGGGTTTAAGCGCGCCCTCGTAAATTATCGCCATCGCGTCCGCTCCGAGGCCCCACGTCAGCCTGCACACTCCGCGCAGCTGATTCGCGACTCGCCGCGCTCGACCACACACATACTCGACGTGTGCTTTGTAGTCGAGTTTCTCGTCCAGATAAATGCCGAGGTATTTCATGCTGCTGTGACAGTGTATGATGACACCATCCATTTTGAAACGCGGCCTCTCTTGCTTGACTTTCGTGCCAAAAAAGAGAGCTTCCGTTTTCGCGGCGTTGAACGTGAGCTTCGCGTCCCGCGCCCATCCCGACAGCGTAGTTAGAGCGCTGTTCACTTTTTCGCGGAGTCCTTTATAAGTTCGCGATTTCGCGAGCAAGATGGTGTCATCCGCGTACGCGACGATATCGCACCCCTCTGGAAGTTCCAATCGAAAAATCGACTGGTGGACAAACTTCCAGAAGAGTGGTCCACATTTGGATCCTTGCGGGCATCCCTTTTTTATACACCGTGTGTATACGCGGTTCGCGACTTCCATTCTAGCGACGCGGCCGCGTAGGAAGTTTAATGCTAGCTTAGCAAGGTTTGACGGGCAACCTGCATTCGCTAGCTCTCGCATTAGAGCGGGCCACCAGGCATTATCAAACGCGCCCGCAATGTCTAGTGACACGGCCGCGCAATAAAGCCCGTTTTCCCGCGCGTCTTTCACGTAGTCGGTTACGTGTTTAATTGCGTGTATCGTTGACTTCCCCGCTACGAAGCCGTACTGTCGCGGGTCTATCGCGCGCCCGACGTGGAATTCGACGCGACGCGTGAGTATACCGTCCAGCAGCTTCCCCATTATAGGGAGTAAGCATATTGGCCGGTAACTCTTTTCCGTTCCCGCGGCTTGGCCCTTTGGTATCAAACGCACCAATGTCGTTTTCCAGACCGCGGGAAAAACGCCCGCTTTCACGCATGCGCCCATTAGCCGTACCATCTCGCTGATGAGTACGTTGGCCGCGTGCTTGACGACGTCCGCGTTCATGCCGTCAAGCCCCGGGGCTCGTTTCGATTTTAATCCGCGTATTATTCGGTTAATTTCCGCGACGGTCACCACGTTCTCATCCGGATCACACGACCCGCAGTCGATGGAGTCGTCGGCGTCATCGCTATGCGGGAAGAACTTTCCCATTAATAGCTCAGCCGTTTCTTCCGTACTGCGGGTGTACGACCCGTCTGGCCTCCTTATGTTCGCGAGTTCTAAATTCGCGCGTTTCCCGCGGATTATTTTGTACGCGCGCCCCCACGGATCCTTACTCGATTCGCGGGTGCAGAATTCTTTGAATTTCGCGATTCGCGTTTCGCGTATCGCGTTCCTGTATTTGTAGTACGCGATTTTATATTCGTGCTTGAGAACCGGGTTCCCAAGCGACGCGTTGTATTTTCGTCTTGCCTTACGCGTAGTTTTCCTAAGAGTGTCCAACTCTTTGGTCCACCAAGGCACGCGGTTAATTGTTTCGCGTTTCTTCGGTATCGCGTCTTCACATGCATCGATCATCGCGGTTTGCAGCATCTCTGCCGCTGCCTCGATATCCGCATCCGTCCGGGCCCCGCTGATCACGTTCGCGACGCGTTCTCTATTGTTCATTAGACATGCCTCGAACAGCTGCCAGTCCGCGCTCGCGGTGCGGTAAATTGGCCTGTTCGTACCATGTCTAATTTCGCCTTGGCTTTCCCCAAGTTTTATGTCGAAACGTATTAGTTTATGATCTGACAAGACGTGCTTGTCAGTCACTCGCCAATTTACGATCCCCGGTCATATACGGTCGTTGCACGTGGTAATATCTATGATGCTGCACCCGCGGTGGCCAACAAATGTCGGAATTGCCCCGCTGTTACAAACAACGGTGCCCGTTTCCTCGAACATCTGTGCCAGCATTCTGCCGCGTCGGTCATTTGACGCGCACCCCCATAAATCTGATTTGGCGTTCACGTCGCCTGCGAGCACGTAGTCGCGTCCGGCGAGCACGTTTAGTACCGTCTTAACGTCTTTTATGATCTTGACGTGATCATATTTCTTGTTTTCCCACGGCGGGAGGTACACAGATGCGCAGTAAAGCGTTTTACTGCCTGTGTCAATCTCTACGACCGTGACGAATTCGTTAGAAATGTCACGCAACATGTGGCCTCGGCACCCCCCATTTAAGTTTATTATAACAGCACTGCGTGCGTACGTGCTGTTATAATGCGTTTCGCATCCGGCTATTCCCGCAATTTTGCCGCCGCGCACGTTCGGCTCTTGAACAATGGCTACGTCCAATTGTTCATCGCGCATTAATTTTGCCAGCTCATCGGTTGCTGGGCTTCCGCGGTTTAAGTTTATTTGCGCGAAACGGATAGAGCACGGTGTATTATTCATACACGGTGCGCGATTTAATAGCGTCTGCGGCCCTCTTTAGCGTAGGGCATTCGTATGATCGCGCCGAGTGCGCGACATCGATGTGTTTCGCTTCGTCCGCGGTTCTTTGATTTATTCTTTTGCAGAGAATGCACGTTGCCTTCTCTGCCTTACAGTCTTTAAATATGTGGCCGTCTTCTCCGCAGCGGCCACATATCACCGCGCTTTTGCATACCCGCGCGATATGCCCGATGCCGAAGCAATTATAGCATTGCGTGGGCTCGAAAACGTCGCGTGCCCACACAATCTCCCAGCCGTATTTAACCGCCCCCGCAAAAATTAATGCCCGCGCTTGGGGCGACGCTTCGCAAACTACACTTACTGACTTAAATTTATCATTACTCCTACTGGTACGGCTTACCTTCAGTTCCTTCTTGAGGCGGTCGGCTGTCCATCCAGCGGCGGCGAAGCGCTGGTTGTTGTTGAAGAGGCGCTCTACGAAGCCCTCTCCTGCTTGCTCCTTCGGGATGCGGTCGATCGCGATCCTTGGAAGCACTGGCCGTGTTTCCTTGACCTTCAGGGTGGTGTTGGTCTTGATTGCCATGGTGAGGGCCTCCAGGTCCTTTGCCTCGGCGCACACGATCTTCACGCGTCCCTCGCCGATCATCTTCACACTTTGGATGCCGATGCCGCTGGCCGTCGGGTCAATACTTTTGACGAGCGTGTTCTTGGTGTCCACGCTCGTCTTGTCCTTCTCGTCGTTCGCTACGATCACGGCGTGCTTCTTCACGCACTCCGCGAACGACTTCTTTGCGACCGTTTGAACCGCGATTGCCGCCTTTTGCGCTGGCTGCGCTGGTTGTCTCGTGATGGCCGCGTATGACGGCATCACCGACGCGGCCGGTTGGCCCGCCGTTGCACTTCGCGCTTTCACTTGCGCCTGGAGATCAGCAATTTGCTCCTCCAGAGCGCGTACCACACCGAGTGCTTCACCGAACTTCACTAGCATCTCGGCGGCGGCTGTGCGGGCGGCTATGCGATCGTCCACTTTGATAGTGCGTTCGCCTGCTCGTGGCACCGCTTCCACCAGCTTCTCGTGAAGCATGGTGAATTCGCTTAAAAGCGCTTCGCATATCTGCGGTCGCTTCATCGTCGCAGGCGCGGCTTTCCTCGCCTTCTCCGCGTCGTGGTGTACTTCCGCTCTGACGACGATCCGCGGTGCGGCGACGATTTCGTCCGCTGCGGGCGTCTTTCTTGCGGCTTTCTTTGCCGCCACGTTGCTGGTCTCGGCCACTGCTGGTGACGCGACCGCCGCTCTCTTGAGCGGTTTCTTGGTCGCGGTCTCTGCCTCCGACGCGGTGATGTACCGCGCCGGTGCGTCGCTCTCAGACGCGGAAGTTTTCCTCGATTTCTTCTTCTTTACTTTTGGCGTCTTCGGCTCCTCGGCCGCTTCCATCTTTGCGCGCGGCTTCTTTACCTTACGCGCTTGCGGCAGCGTGAACTTCTCCGTCTCGCTGTCGCTTCTGCCGTCGCACGATGTCCCGGTGTCTCGTACGACGTATTCTGCGTCGTCTTCGTCTTCTTCCAACGCCTTGCGTGATGCCGCGCTGCTGCTACGCGTATTACGCGCAGCCGCCACTTTCATTGTTTTTGTTCTTTGTATGTCACTTATTCTCACTATATGCACTCCGCACACGTAGTTCACTTTGTTCGCTGTCTCGCACTTAGGCGCGTCGCACGCCGTAGCGCTGCTCCGCTGTGTCACCGCTCGCTGCTTGCTCGATACTGCGCTTAGCGCTCACCGCTCACTAGTGGGAGTAGAGAGGGGGAACGTCTGATCGCTTCGAGTGCTCGCGCTCGACTGTGTGTAACTTAGGACAGCAGGACGGTGACCATGGAAGTCGGAATCCGCTAAGGAGTGTGTAACAACTCACCTGCCGAAGTTACTAGCCCTGAAAATGGATGGCGCTAAAACGTTATGCTTATACTTAACCGTCAGCGGCATGTGCGGCAAAGTAATTTGTCATGAAGCCCTGACGAGTAGGAGGGTCGCGGCGATGTGCGCAGAAGGACTAGGCGTGGGCATGTCTGGAGCCGTCGTCGGTGCAGATCTTGGTGGTAGTAGCAAATACTCCAGCGAGGCCCTGGAGGACTGACGTGGAGAAGGGTTTCGTGTGAACAGCCGTTGCACACGGGTTAGTCGATCCTAAGCCATAAGCGAAGGCTTATGTTGATGGCGTGTGTTGTATGGGGTGTCCTATAGAGAGAACCACACCATTCGGGCGAAAGGGAATCCGGTTCATATTCCGGAACCTGGCAGAGGAACCGTTTAATAGTCGGGCCCTAGCAATAGAGTTCGTCGGGGCAACCCAAACTGACCTGGAGATGCCGTCGGGAGATCCGGAAAGAGTTTTCTTTTCTGTATGAGCGTTCGAGTTCCATGGAATCCTTTAGCAGGGAGATATGGTTTGGAACGCGAAGAGCACCGCACTTGCGGCGGTGTCCGGATATTCCCCTCGGACCTTGAAAATCCAGGTGAGGGCTACGTGGAGGTATCCTGCCAGCTCGTACCCATATCCGCAGCAGGTCTCCAAGGTGAATAGCCTCTAGTCGATAGAATAATGTAGGTAAGGGAAGTCGGCAAATTGGATCCGTAACTTCGGGATAAGGATTGGCTCTGAGGATTGGGGCGTGTCGGGCTTGGTAGGGAAGCGGGTTCCGGCTGACGTGCCGGGCCTGGGCGAGGTGAAACTGCCTTTGGTGGTGGATCCAAGCTCGGTCCCGTGCCTTGGCCTCCCGCGGAACTTCCTTGCTGAGGAGCCCTTGTCGGCGTGGCTTCGGTTGCGTGCGGATGAGTGAGATACTCCCTCGGCCGCCATTTAACGATCAACTCAGAACTGGCACGGACCAGGGGAATCCGACTGTCTAATTAAAACAAAGCATTGCGATGGCCCCAACGGGTGTTGACGCAATGTGATTTCTGCCCAGTGCTCTGAATGTCAACGTGAAGAAATTCAAGCAAGCGCGGGTAAACGGCGGGAGTAACTATGACTCTCTCGGCCTCCCTGAGTTGGTAATTAGGATGGTGGCGGACGCATATAGGGATGTGCACACGCAGATAAGGCTTGGAGCAGAGGTCGAGCAGATCAGTCTCCAGCGCGGGGTGAAGCAGGGAGATCCTCTGTCACCACTACTCTTCAACGCCGTCGTTGATCCGCTCCTGGTATCGCTGGAGAACCTGGAGGGCTACCAAATAGCACCGGGTACCTCGGTGTCCTGTCTCGCGTTCGCGGATGACCTCGTCCTTGCTGCACAGAGCAGAGATAGAGCCCAAGAACTGCTCAACCACACGGAGACCTATTTGAAAGGCCTTGGCATGGACATTGCTCCTGCCGAGTGCTGGTCTTTCCGCGTGGCCCGGTCGAGGAAGGCTTGGTACCTCGACGATCCTGTGCTGTGCTGTGCGGGCGGGGTTCCTCTCCCGACTGCGGGGGCGGGCGCGAACATAAAGTACCTCGGTATGACAATCTCCCCCTGGTCAGGCATCAACATCGATAATGTGCAGAGCGATCTGCAGGGATGCCTGTCCAGGGTGAAGAGATTGCGCCTCAAGCCGCCGCAGAAGCTGGAGCTCCTGGCCAGATACCTGGTCCCCCACTATCTATACCCGCTGACAATGGCAGCTCCACCTACAACTCTCCTGCGGAGTATGGATCAGGATTTGAGAAATGCGGTAAAGGAGATATTCCACCTGTCACCATCGCATGCGACAGGCGCCATATATTGCGGGAAACGGGATGGGGGATTAGGTTTTCCACGGATTGAAACTCTGGTCAGGATTACAAGCCTGAAAATGGGGATGAGATTCATCGAATCTCATGACCCAGTAATGAGAGCTCTGGCAGAAACGTCAGGCCTTCAGGTCCGCATGCGCGCCCTCGCAGCCTCGGCGAGGCTTAACTGGCCACCGACGCTGCAGGACATAAGCGGATATAAGAAGCGTGAGAAAGCTGCTGAGCTTTTCGCGTGGTCTTGCCTGAGGTCGCAAGGTAAATCGGTTCAAGCGCACATAAATGACCCCATCGGCAATGCATGGCTGCAGCAACCGTCACTACTGAAGCCATGCAGAATGATTATCGCCCTCCGCATGCGAACGAACACCTGCGCTGACAAAGTGGCTCGAGGGCGAGGAAAGCAGGGAGTAGATGTGATGTGCCGGCACTGCCGGACCCAGCCGGAGACTCTGGGGCACATTCTCGGCATGTGCACGGCTACAAAACGGATGCGCATCCACCGGCATGATGAGATTGTGGACCTCGTCACGTCGGAGATAGCCAAAAGAACTCCTGCGGCAGCGCTCACAAAAGAGCCCACGCTCGAGCTGCCCCACACTGGACGTCTCAAACCGGACCTGATAGTAGCGTATCAGGGCCGGGTCCTCGTGGTCGACGTTTCTGTCCGCCACGAGGATAAGGACTATCTGGTGCGGGGTAGGTCGAGCAAAATTCAAAAGTATGAGCCACTGCTGCCGGGCCTGCAGGAACGGCTGCAGGCCACTACTGGCGAGGTGCTGCCAATCATAGTGGGGACTAGGGGAAGTATGCCCAGGGAAACCATCAAAGCTCTGGACACACTAGGCATCAGTGATGCAAAAACGCTAAAAACAATCTCACTGATGGCGCTCAGAAGCTCAATAGAACTTTACCACCAGTTCATGGACTATGAGCGCCCCCCTAGAAACCATGGCAGGGTAGTACCCCGTCCAGCTTTTAATCTGTAGTGTTGTCTTATTTATTCTTTTATCTGGTTCTGTCTATAAGTGTCGAGACAATTGCGCTGAGCATAAGACTAATTGGCTAACAAAACGATTTTAATGATTTGACTATCTACCCAGAGAATCCTATATTTTGTTGCTAATTTATGAATATTTATGTGGTTAATGCTTACTGTTATTAATTTATAAATATTTATATTGTTATTGTATACCGTTTGCTGAGTGTTCTAGAGGTATGCAAGATATATATAGTTTATTTACATAGAGGTTATTAATTTATATAGTCAATATATATATATATGCGACCAGGGTAGAATATACTGTATTTTTAGCAAAGTGACATAACTCAGTCTGTGCCCCAAAAGATATTAAGCGCAATGCGTCAGGTGGTACTCGCAAGACAACTGTGGACGAGGGAACAATGAGGTTCGCGGCGAAGTAGCGGTAACGCGTAGCCCAACCCCAATCTTGTAATGAAATTTTAGAATTTCTTCTTTCGAAGGAAAGCAGCTAACCACAGCAAACTCGTGGAAAGTCCACACCTATCATGAGGTGTGCAGAATATAGCCAAATGCCTCGTCATCTAATTAGTGACGCGCATGAATGGATTAACGAGATTCCCACTGTCCCTACCTACTGGAGATCCGGGCTTCCTTTACCAAATTCCTCTATTCCAAGGAACTCAGCCTGGCCAGCGACGTGGTGCCCGAACGCTTCCCAATTTGTCTTGGTAGCGTGTTTGCTCCATGCCGTTCTTCTTGCCATCGAATGGGTGGCATGCGGTTTCCAGAGGGAGATCTGTAGGATGTTGTGGTCGCTTATCGTGTGTTCCTGGACACTCCACCTAGAGTCAAAAATTGCATTAAGTGCCCAGTTACCTACCGTGACATCAATGTCACTTTCGCCATTGGGTCCGCTGTACGTGTATACATCAGCAGGCACATTCAACACGTCAAGTTGTGCACAAAGAATGGCCTCCGACAGGGCAGTCCCACGTTCCTCCGCCAGTCTGCTGGCAACATTGAATTTGCTGTGCCAGAGAGCGGACACCGAGTTTGCATCGATGCCAAATAACGTTGGTTCGCGCGAGCACTTCCCTACTACGTAGTTCAGATGCTCGATAGACTCCTCTATCGGGCTTGACGGCGGGAAGTACATGCTTACAAGCATCATCGTCCCCAATGGCGTTTTTGCCGCGACCACTGCGCAGTGCTCCGTAGACAGCTCAGCTCTAAAGTTACAGATGTAACTCGGGTTCCACACTGCAACCATCGCTTTGGATGGTTGCGCACCGTAGCATCTCACATGGTTAGGCAGGCCTATAAAGGCCCCCATGCGACTATACGGCTCCTGGAGCAGTAGTACGTCGTACTTCTGCCCCGTAGTGGCACCCAGGTCTAACATTACCGCCTTGGAGCGGCGGCAGTTTAGCTGAGCTATCTTGATGTGCCCGATCTTCTCAGGCATCATTGCGCGCTAGCGTTCCCATCCACGCTTGGAGTCTTCTTGCATACGCTGGACACGCATACGACCCTGGCTTGTGGGTGGAGCTCCTCTTCATCTTTCGGCAGGTGTGGCACGAAGGCTGGCTGGTGCAGTCCTTCGCTATGTGGTCCTCTCCTGAGCACCTACGGCACAGCTGCTTGGGGGATCTGCATCTTTTTGCTGTGTGGCCTATCACTAGGCACTTGTAGCAGACAATGATCCCATTTGACTCTTCAATCTTGTAGCTCGCGCACCCGACGAACACCCGCCTTTGAGCGAGTATCACTGGACGCGCCTCCAGCGGCACGGTGACGACGACCGTGTCGGCAGACCCTATTGTCCGCCTGGAGATCACCGCCGCGACTTCGTTGTAGCGACGCTCCTCAACCTTTCCGGTCAAATTGCGCCTATACAGCTCCCTGACCAACCGCGCCTCGTCAAGATCCTTGGGCACCGCATGGATCACAAACCTGGCCCCATGGGGCGCAGGCATTGCGCCGACGATACCCGCCTCTCTCAACTCGGCCACGGCCATAAGTCGGGTCCTGTCTTCCGCACTCGCTGCCTCGGCTACCACCTTCCCGCCCTTACTTACCCTAACTCCATGGATACGCAGGTCCAAGTTGATGGCGACAACGGATTCAACTGCCTTGATAATGCAGTCAGTTGTGTGCTCCGCACTTGGCGTGTATAGCACGACATACCGTTCGATGCCGGTGTCTCTTCTGGGCACGTTGGAGGCCCTTTTCCGCTCCTTCTGCTTGCGCTTTTTGTGGTTGACAACGGTCTGGAACCCGTCGGTGTCCACTTGTGTTGGGGCGGCTGATGTCGACGGCCCTTCTTCCCCTGGCAATGGGGCGACGTCTGCTGTCGGCATCATATTCTTCTTCTTTCTTTTCTTCTTCTTTTTCCCTTCGCCATTGCTGGCGCTGGGCTCGGCAGATGTTGCTGGTTCCTCCACTGGGGCTGGTACCGCTGCTGCTTCTTCGACCTCTCCTGTCGGGACCGCTGTCACGACCTCTGTCACGACCACGACCTCGGCCTCCGTGCTCGCAGGTTGGCTTCCCTGCTCAGCTACTCCGGGTTCTACGGAGGCTTTCGCACGCTTCTTCTTCCTCGATCTTGACCTTGACGACACTTTTGTCGCCTCGGTCGCCAGTACAACTGCCTTGTCGGCAATTGTCTCGGTCACCTCCACTTTGGAAGGCGAGCTTGTAGCTACATCAGCGTAGCTCGTACCCTTAGATCGGAGAATCTCATGCTTGAACGATGAGAACTCCTGCTGGTACTTTTTGAGTTGGGCTTCTTTCTGTTCGATGAGATGTACGCAGCTCATGAACATCTCCTGAAAGAGATTGCTCACTCTGCTGCGCATTGTTCCACCGATCCCTTTGACACCCTTGAGCTCACTAATGAGCACCTCTCGGATTTCGGTTGGTGTGCGAATCCGTGGTGTCTTTGATGGGGGTTTTTTCACTTCTTTTACTGCTTGCGAGGATGTACCTGGTTGGTCTTCCATGCGGTCGATAGAGCTCGTCGCTGACGCTGACGACTCTACCCGTCTTGCTCGCCGGGTTCTCAACCTAATGGGTCGGTCCCCGACGTCTTCCTTCTCCTTCACTACTGGCGCAAGTTGCCCTTCCTCAGAATCCGTAGGGCAGCGTGATGCCGAGGCATCACGGAGGGATTCTCCACCATTGCTGGTGGTACCCTCCTGGGGTACTGTATTGTGTCTCGTCGCCATTTTCATAGTTCTACTTTAGGCCGAGTTTTACATCGTGGGCATGGATGTAGCCGCTTCAAGAGTAACCCAGAAGCAAACTAAGTTGCCCATTGCCTCAATAATGCCAGACCCCCCCCGAGGGGGTGAGGTTGGACGTAGCACCGGGACGGTGCACGTGGGGGTCTGGTATGCTGTTGGTCCGCGGGTGCTAGATTACTTCACACCAACCCGCCGGCATGCTGGTGAGGGCTTTCCCCTATCCGCCACCTGGGGACGCGCTCTGTAGAGGTTTCAGCTTCCCCTACCCTAGCTAGTTGGTAGGACCTACAGTGGAGTTAACCACGTATCCCATCCCTATGAAAGGGTATCTGATCGGACGTAGGACCTGCAGTACAGTTAAGTACACATCCCTCGCCCAACAAGACGCCTGACCAGACGTAGGACCTACAGTACAGTTAAGTACGTTTCCCTCGCCCAGCAGTCGGGTTCCGACTGTGTAAGGAGCACTTTTGTCGCTCCGCAGGAAGCACACCTGTCGTTTCCGCAGTGTAAGGGATACTTTTGTCGTCCCGACCGTGTAAGGAGCACTTTTGTCGCTCCGCAGGAAGCACTTCTGTCGTTTCCGCAGTGTAAGGGATACTTTTGTCGTCCCGCAGAGAGATGCGGCACCCGCAGCCGCGTAGCGAGTAGACAAGGATACTTGTGATACTTGTGAGAGTTTTCACGTGTAGAGTCTGCGCCAAGCTAGAAGAGGTAGCCCTGGCAAGGCAACCAAATCGAAACTTGGTAGGTAATCCGGGTTAGTGGATCCGATTCGAGGACACTGCCAGGCCGGGAGTTCGAGTGGGGCGGTACATCTGTCAAAGAATAACGCAGGTGTCCTAAGGCCAGCTCAGCGAGGACAGAAACCTCGCGTAGAGCAAAAGGGCAAATGCTGGCTTGATCCCGATGTTCAGTACGCATAGGGACTGCGAAAGCACGGCCTATCGATCCTTTTGGCTTGAAGAGTTTTCAGCAAGAGGTGTCAGAAAAGTTACCACAGGGATAACTGGCTTGTGGCGGCCAAGCGTTCATAGCGACGCCGCTTTTTGATCCTTCGATGTCGGCTCTTCCTATCATTGCGAAGCAGAATTCGCCAAGCGTCGGATTGTTCACCCGCTAATAGGGAACGTGAGCTGGGTTTAGACCGTCGTGAGACAGGTTAGTTTTACCCTACTGATTGCATGTCGTTGCGATAGTAATCCTGCTCAGTACGAGAGGAACCGCAGGTTCGGACAATTGGTAACGCACTCGCTCGAGCGGGCGGTGGTGCGAAGCTACCATCCGTGGGATTATGCCTGAACGCCTCTAAGGCCGTATCCCGTCTAGACGAAGTTGGAAACGATAATTTAAGGAGTTTCGTTTATTGAAAGGCTCTAGAATGAGTAATTGTACTAATAGGTTGTCCGATTTCGGTCGAGGCAACTGCACGAGCCCTGTATCATTGCCAAGAAGTGCACGGCATTCGGCGTGATTATGCGTTTCTTTTGGCCGCTCTTCAATCGGTAGATTATGGGTGTTGTGTTCAGTGTCGAAGCTCAGAGTGGTCTGTAAACGACTTATGTACTTGGCGGGGTGTTGTACTCGGCAGAGCAGTTTCCACGCTGCGATCTGATGAGACTTAGCCTCAGCTTGGAAGCTCGTCTCCCAGTGGGAAGATGCGAGTATTATTAATGCAGGGCACATTACAAATTACGAATTTGTAACACACTGTGTCACTGCTGCGAGGCTGACAGTACTTGTCGGAAACACGGTTTTTCGACTTGACGACAAGCTCGCGCGCATTACTGGCACCCAGGGGTGGTAGCGCAGTAGATGTGGGAAAAAGGAATGCAGGACAGGCACGTTGTAGATTTTTATTTGCAACATATTGTGTCGCTGCAGCGGGGCTGTTCTCGTCCGTAAACACTGTTTTTCGGCGAAACTAAAAAGCTTACGCGCAATGCGTGGCACCCATAGCGGTAGCACACAGCATATGCAAAGAGAGAGATTAAATGCAAGGCACATTACAAATAATTTGTAAAATATACGTGTCGTTGCAGCGGGGCTGACCGTACTTGTCGGAAACACGGTTTTTCGACTTGACGACAAGCTTGCGCGCATTACTGGCACCCAGGGGATGGTAGCGCAGTAGATGTGGGAAAAAGGAATGCAGGACAGGCACGTTGTAGATTTTTATTTGCAACATATTGTGTCGCTGCAAGCGGGGCTGACAGTACTTGTTGAAAACACTGCGTGTTTTACGACTTGACGTCAAGCTTGCGCGCATTGCTGGCACTCCAAGTGGGTTGCGCAGTAGATGCAGGAGAGAGATTTGTAGGGCACATTACAAATTTTTAATTTGTAAAATATTGTGTCGCTGCAGCGGAGCTGACTGTACGTGTCGAAACATGATTTTTTGACTCTACGACAAGCATCCGCAGCGTTGCTGGCATCCAGCGGATGGCACAGCAGATGCTGGAAAAGGTGTGTGGCAAGGCGCAAATTTTGCGTCGTTGCTAGCGGGGCTGATATTTCTGTCGTAAACAAGGAACTGTTTTTTCGACAAAATTTTGCTTACGCGCGTCGTTTGTTTTCCTGCGGAAAACAGGCACGCATTTTACGTCGTTTTCGCCGATAGGTCTGTGAATATCGCAGCCAATTCGCACGAAAACGCGTACTAAAAATTGCAACCACTCGCACAAAATTGTGTCATACGGGGGACTGTCATTTTTTTCAAATTTTTTATATTCACTGTAGTACTTTGGGCGTACTTTTCGCCTGCATTTCACAATGAAATTCGGCTTGCCGTCGCGCGCGAAGCGCGCGACAGTTTCGGCCACTTTTTTTTTGCGATATATAATTTTGGCGAAAAAAATATGGGGACAGTTGGAATTTATGCGCCCTCTTCCATGCGCGATTTGGATGGATTTGGTGAACGTTTATTTACTGAATTACTTGGCGCAAATGTCTGATACTTTGACTGTAATACTTTAGTGAGATAAATTGACGGTGTTGACGATGAATGAATGAATGCGTACACAATAGGTTTACTGTAGTACTTGCGACGTTGCGACGATGTGACTGACTGACGGATTGATGGATGGATGGATGGATGGATGGATGGATGGATGGATGGATGTGCGGAGTGTAGATTGACGGTAGTACTTTTGTGTGGCGAGATGATGTAGACGTGGAGTGTTGCGGAGAGTTGCGACTCTGATGCATGCATGGCGTATTGACTGAAGTACTTTTATGAGGCGAGATGATGTAGACGTCGAGTGTTGCGGAGCGAGCGTTGAGACTGTAGTGCATACATAGCGTATTGACTGAAGTACTTTTATGAGGCGAGATGATGTAGACGTGGAGTGTTGCGGAGCGAGCGTTGAGACTGTAGTGCATACATAGCGTATTGACTGAAGTACTTTTATGAGGCGAGATGATGTAGACGTCGAGTGTTGCGGAGCGAGCGTTGAGACTGTAGTGCATACATAGCGTATTGACTGAAGTACTTTTGTGTGGCGAGATGATGTAGACGTGGAGTGTTGCGGAGAGTTGCGACTCTGATGCATGCATGGCGTATTTACTGAAGTACTTTTATGAGGCGAGATGATGTAGGCGTCGAGTGTTGCGGAGCGAGCGTTGAGACTCTAGTGCATACATAGCGTATTGACTGAAGTACTTTTGTGTGGCGAGATGATGTAGACGTCGAGTGTTGCGGAGCGAGCGTTGAGACTGTAATGCATACATAGCGTATTGACTGCATTACTTTGGCAAAGGAGAACTTGTGCCGCACGAGAAGTTGAGTGGCAGAGGAGGCAGAGTGGAGAGTTAGACTGCATATACGTACGCTATCAGTATTCACTGCAATACTTTTGTGCGCGCATACAGTATTCACAGTACTACTTTGTCACAGATCGAGAGATGTTATGGGTGAACGTGAGTATACAATATGTACTCATGCATACGTGTATACGTTCACTGTAGTACTTAGTGTCGAAGAAAGTAGTGGAGTAGTGGAGTAGTGGAGCGGAGAGAGAGTTGACGTGCAGCGTACACTGCACTGCGCTGCTTATGCATACATATGATATTCACTGTAGTACTTATGCAAAGAGTACTTGTAGTTGAGCTTTACTTTTATTTTGGTGCGATTATGCCTGACTTGTTTCATGCGATGTGAATTGTAAGTGTCGTTTTCGTTGATGGATGATGTATGCATGTATCTACTGTACTACTTACGTACTTAGACTATACAGCGAGTGTAATTTTTACTGTACTACTTGAATGGATAACGTGAGTGATTTATATATGGTGAGTGTGCATTTCAGCAATGATATAATATTATAAATTATTGAAATATGAATATTTTTAAAGCATGAATAAGCAACGACCATACCACATTGAATATACCAGTTCTCGTCCGATCACTGAAGTCAAGCGATGTCGGGCGCGGTTAGTACTTAGATGGGAGACTGCTTGGGAACACCATGTGTCGTTGTTTTAAATATTTTATAACATACTGCAATCATTTTACATTTCGACGTCGCCGCATGAATGCTGCAACTTGTGAACTGTAGAAGGGCCGTATACGTAACGCAAACTAACGTAACGGATCGTAACGCAAACTAACCTAACTTAACCTAACCTAACCTAACCTAACCTAACCTAACCTAACCTAACCTAACCTAACCTAACCTAACCTAACCTAACCTAACCTAACCTAACCTAACCTAACCTAACCTAACGTAACCTAACCTAACCTCAATTTGCATAAATAATGGTAAAATTTCACCTATGCTAACCTAACATTGTAGTAAAATTTCACCAACGCTAACCTAACTTGACCGTTAAAAATATGTAAAATATTACATAAGTCTGTATAAATTAAAAACATAAAACAATTAATATATTCACTTAGGCATTACTTTTACAATTTCAAGTTGCAGCATTCATGCGGCGACGTCGAAATGTAAAAGTAATACTTAAGTGAATATTAGGTTGTGAGAAAAATCAATGTTCACGTATAGAAGTACTACAGTGAATAAAATAATGTGTTAATGCAAAATATAACGTTGTGAGAAAAATCAATGTTCACGTATAGAAGTACTACAGTGAATAAAATAATGTGTTAATGCAAAATATAACGTTGTGAGAAAAATCAATGTTCACGTATAGAAGTACTACAGTGAATAAAATAATGAGTTAATGCAAAATATAATGTTGTGAGAAAAATCAATGTTCACGTATAGAAGTACTACAGTGAATAAAATAATGAGTTAATGCAAAATATAACGTTGTGAGAAAAATCAATGTTCACGTATAGAAGTACTACAGTGAATAAAATAATGTGTTAATGCAAAATATAACGTTGTGAGAAAAATCAATGTTCACGTATAGAAGTACTACAGTGAATAAAATAATGAGTTAATGCAAAATATAACGTTGTGAGAAAAATCAATGTTCACGTATAGAAGTACTACAGTGAATAAAATAATGTGTTAATGCAAAATATAACGTTGTGAGAAAAATCAATGTTCACGTATAGAAGTACTACAGTGAATAAAATAATGTGTTAATGCAAAATATAACGTTGTGAGAAAAATCAATGTTCACGTATAGAAGTACTACAGTGAATAAAATAATGAGTTAATGCAAAATATAACGTTGTGAGAAAAATCAATGTTTACGTATAGAAGTACTACAGTGAATAAAATAATGAGTTAATGCAAAATATAACGTTGTGTGAAAAATCAATGTTCACGTATAGAAGTACTACAGTGAATAAAATAATGTGTTAATGCAAAATATAACGTTGTGAGAAAAATCAATGTTCACGTATAGAAGTACTACAGTGAATAAAATAATGTGTTAATGCAAAATATAACGTTGTGAGAAAAATCAATGTTCACGTATAGAAGTACTACAGTGAATAAAATAATGTGTTAATGCAAAATATAACGTTGTGAGAAAAATCAATGTTCACGTATAGAAGTACTACAGTGAATAAAATAATGAGTTAATGCAAAATATAACGTTGTGAGAAAAATCAATGTTCACGTATAGAAGTACTACAGTGAATAAAATAATGAGTTACTACAGTGAATAAAATTTTGCTCCAGCGGCTAAGTCCAGATCGCTAAGTAGTGCAGTGAATATATGTTCAACTCTGACGAAAAATTTTGCTCCAGCGGCTAAGTCCAGATCGCTAAATAGTGCAGTGAATATGTGTTCAACTCTGACGAAAAATTTTGCTCCAGCGGCTAAGTCCAGATCGCTAAGCAGTGCAGTGAATATGTGTTCAACTCTGACGAAAAATTTTGCTCCAGCGGCTAAGTCCAGATCGCTAAGTAGTGCAGTGAATATGTGTTCAACTCTGACGAAAAATTTTGCTCCAGCGGCTAAGTCCAGATCGCTAAGTAGTGCAGTGAATATGTGTTCAACTCTGACGAAAAATTTTGCTCCAGCGGCTAAGTCCAGATCGCTAAGTAGTGCAGTGAATATGTGTTCAACTCTGACGAAAAATTTTGCTCCAGCGGCTAAGTCCAGATCGCCAAGTAGTGCAGTGAATATGTGTTCAACTCTGACGAAAAATTTTGCTCCAGCGGCTAAGTCCAGATCGCCAAGTAGTGCAGTGAATATGTGTTCAACTCTGACGAAAAATTTTGCTCCAGCGGCTAAGTCCAGATCGTCAAGTAGTGCAGTGAATATGTGTTCAACTCTGACGAAAAATTTTGCTCCAGCGGCTAAGTCCAAAAAGTAGTACAGTGAATATGTGTTCAACTCTGACGAAAAATTTTGCTCCAGCGGCTAAGTCCAGATCGTCAAGTAGTGCAGTGAATATGTGTTCAACTCTGACGAAAAATTTTGCTCCAGCGGCTAAGTCCAAAAAGTAGTACAGTGAATATGTGTTCAACTCTGACGAAAAATTTTGCTCCAGCGGCTAAGTCCAGATCGCTAAGTAGTGCAGTGAATATATGTTCAACTCTGACGAAAAATTTTGCTCCAGCGGCTAAGTCCAAAAAGTAGTACAGTGAATATGTGTTCAACTCTGACGAAAAATTTTGCTCCAGCGGCTAAGTCCAGATCGCTAAGTAGTGCAGTGAATATGTGTTCAACTCTGACGAAAAATTTTGCTCCAGCGGCTAAGTCCAGATCGCTAAGTAGTGCAGTGAATATGTGTTCAACTCTGACGAAAAATTTTGCTCCAGCGGCTAAGTCCAAAAAGTAGTGCAGTGAATATGTGTTCAACTCTGACGAAAAATTTTGCTCCAGCGGCTAAGTCCAAAAAGTAGTACAGTGAATATTTTCAACTTTGCCAAAAATTAATTTCTCCATCGGTTAAGTGCGAATAAGCATAATTAAAGAATAAGTTGTAAAAGTAGTGCAGTGAATATTTTCGGCAGAGTTGGCGAGTCAAAGTACTGCAGTGAATAAATTGTCAACTCTGCCGAAAAAAATCGCTCCTGAGGCTATGTTTTGGTGTCGCGGTACAGAGAATTGCCTCGTATACGCTATAGCACGTAGGCGCCTCACAATAATGTCTAGAATTTGGCCTCGAACCTAGTAGGGAGAGATGAGTCGAGCGCGTACGCGCCGACATGAACATCTCTCCGCGTGAACGAAACTGGTGGAAGATCTTTTCTGATTGATGAAACTGTTAGAGAATATGCATTAAATGATTTCTTAAACATTTTTTTGAAATTTTTGTACGTATTTAGATGATTGAAATTTTTCATGATGGGTACGTATGCATACACGAACGAGCAAGCACGGGGCACTGTTATGATCTTTATTTGTAACCAGATGCTGTCTGTGAAAATATTGAATTG
Source organism: Aleochara curtula (assembly GCA_963978815.1). Lineage (NCBI taxonomy): Eukaryota > Metazoa > Arthropoda > Insecta > Coleoptera > Staphylinidae > Aleochara > Aleochara curtula. The sequence goes on from OZ022215.1 coordinate 2,009,328, forward strand.
TCTCGCTGTTAAATCCTATAATATTTGCGGCAGCTTTTCTTTATTTATACGGTAGTTTGGGGCGCTACTAAGAGGTATGAGATTGGCACATACCTAGAACGCTGCCTGTGTGAATTGAGATTCTCTTTTCTTGTAGCAGGTGGCAAAACAGCATACAATCTAGCAGAAGTAGTCAAGAGGGACTGGGGCAACGCTGGGATAGTCATAATCACTGCACGATCGCGGGATCTGTATCCGTTTAACGTGAACTACCCATATGCGATCACCCAAAACGGCGCAAGCCATATAAAATTTGCAATAACTCACTGCATTCCGAGCGAGAATATTCATTGCTGCGAATGTCAGACGTTGATTATCTTTACGATTTTCAAAACCAAGACGAATTCAATCTAACGAATTGTGTCCGAGATTGTCGAAACTAAAGGAAGTCTTTAAGAACTTTCATTGAATCGAAATATTACGATATTTCATTGTATGATTCTTTTGCACATTAACAGCTCACTGCGTGTTGATCGGTGCGTCTGCGGACCTCGGTCGTTTGCACAATGTGTTGCGGTGGCAATAAAAGCTACTCAATACTGATGCTCGCTACGGCGGTGTCGATGAATAGCTCCCTGGTTGATCTTGCCAGTAGTCATATGCTTGTCTCAAAGATTAAGCCATGCATGTCTCAGTACAAGCCAAATTAAGGTGAAACCGCGAAAGGCTCATTAAATCAGTTATGGTTCCTTAGATCGTACCACTTTTACTTGGATAACTGTGGTAATTCTAGAGCTAATACATGCAAACAGAGTTCCGACCGGAGACGGAAGGAGCGCTTTTATTAGATCAAAACCAATCGGTGCCGCGGTGGCAACATCGTGGTATCGTACTCAATTGGTGACACTGAATAACTTTTCCTGATCGCACGGTCACGCACCGGCGACGTATCTTTCAAATGTCTGACTTATCAACTGTCGATGGTAGGTTATGCGCCTACCATGGTTGTAACGGGTAACGGGGAATCAGGGTTCGATTCCGGAGAGGGAGCCTGAGAAACGGCTACCACATCCAAGGAAGGCAGCAGGCGCGCAAATTACCCACTCCCGGCACGGGGAGGTAGTGACGAAAAATAACGATACGGGACTCATCCGAGGCCCCGTAATCGGAATGAGTACACTCTAAAACTTTTAACAAAAATCAATTAGAGGGCAAGTCTGGTGCCAGCAGCCGCGGTAATTCCAGCTCTAATAGGGTATATTAAAGTTATTGCGGTTAAAAAGCTCGTAGTCGAATTTGTGTCCCGCGCCGCTGGTTCATCGCTCGCGGTGTTCAACTGGCGTGTGGCGGGACGTCCTGTCGGTGGGCTCTGCGGATTGATCGCCCTGCGGTCGTTCGTAGCCCTGTGCGTGCCCGCTCCGTGTGGGTGCGTTCCCCATCGCGGTGCTCTTTATTGAGTGTCGAGGTGGGCCGGCACGTTTACTTTGAACAAATTAGAGTGCTTAAAGCAGGCCAATTTTGCCTGAATACTGTGTGCATGGAATAATGGAATAGGACCTCGGTTCTATTTTGTTGGTTTTAGGAATGCCGAGGTAATGATTAATAGGAACGGATGGGGGCATTCGTATTGCGACGTTAGAGGTGAAATTCTTGGATCGTCGCAAGACGGACAGAAGCGAAAGCATTTGCCAAAAACGTTTTCATTGATCAAGAACGAAAGTTAGAGGTTCGAAGGCGATCAGATACCGCCCTAGTTCTAACCATAAACGATGCCAGCTAGCGATCCGCCGACGTTCGATATATGACTCGGCGGGCAGCTTCCGGGAAACCAAAGCTTTTGGGTTCCGGGGGAAGTATGGTTGCAAAGCTGAAACTTAAAGGAATTGACGGAAGGGCACCACCAGGAGTGGAGCCTGCGGCTTAATTTGACTCAACACGGGAAATCTCACCAGGTCCGGACACCGGAAGGATTGACAGATTGAGAGCTCTTTCTTGATTCGGTGGGTGGTGGTGCATGGCCGTTCTTAGTTCGTGGATTGATTTGTCTGGTTAATTCCGATAACGAACGAGACTCAAGCCTATTAATTAGACGTACTAACCGGCATCTTAAAGGTCCGCCAGCCGTTCGATTTCGGTCGTTCGTGTTGTTGCGCGATTTTTACTGTCGGCGTACAATAAATTCTTCTTAGAGGGAATGGCGGCTTTTAGCCGCATGAGATTGAGCAACAACAGGTCTGTGATGCCCTTAGATGTCCTGGGCCGCACGCGCGCTACAATGAAGGAATCAGCGTGTCTTCCCTGGCCGAGAGGTCCGGGTAATCCGCTGAAAATCCTTCGTGCTAGGGATTGGGGCTTGCAATTGTTCCCCATGAACGAGGAATTCCCAGTAGGCGCGAGTCACAAACTTGCGCCGATTAAGTCCCTGCCCTTTGTACACACCGCCCGTCGCTACTACCGATTGAATGATTTAGTGAGGTCTTCGGACTGGTACGCGGCGGCGTTTCGACGACCGCCGATGTTTTGCTGGAAAGATGACCAAACTTGATTATTTAGAGGAAGTAAAAGTCGTAACAAGGTTTCCGTAGGTGAACCTGCGGAAGGATCATTAACGTTATTAGTATTTATACTATTAACAAATCGTGTGACTAGAATTTATGCGGCATTTCGCTGAGAGTGTTACAAGCTCGAATGTGTTTTGTTTGCTCTAGCACACATTATGCTGTCCGGGTTGAGTGCTTAATTGTGCTTGATTGTCGGAGACAGTAGTACTCTATATATTAGTATATAGATCCAAATTGAGCGTTACCAAATATGTATATCATCGACAGACACAGTCTTGTCGTGCGTAGAACGTTTCCTTTCATACAAAGCTGGCGGCAGATGGCTTATACGATTGTAGCAGTAGTGAGCTCACGACAGTTTCGGCTGGCGGCAGATGGCTTATACGATTGTTGCAGTAGTGAGAGCTCACGACAGCAAAATTTAACACTGGCGGCAGATGGCTCATAGGATTGTTGCGATGGTGGGCTCACGACAGCTACGGCTGGCGGCAGATGGCCTATACGATCGTTTCATGAATGAGAGCTCACGACAGTATATATATATAATAAATGTACCAACCGGCATTAATGTCCGCCAGCCGTGTGACTTCGTGTTGTGCGTGTTGTTGCGAGATTTTTATTGTTTGGCGTACAAGAAAATAGTCTTCAGATTTGATCTGTTTTGCGTTAGTAAAGAAAAAGCGGAGCGACCGAGTACCGTCTACGGAGAGTACTCACATCGCTAAAAGAAAGAATAAGAGTTCTGTCTACGGATAGTTCTCAACAAAGAAAGAAGAAGCAGCGGGAGCGAGTACCGTCCACGGAGAGTACTCGCATCGCTAAAAGGGAGAATAAGAGTTCTGTCTACGGATAGTTCTCAACAAACAAAAAGCGGAGCGACCGAGTACCGTCTACGGAGAGTACTCACATCGCTAAAAGAAAGAATAAGAGTTCTGTCTACGGATAGTTCTCAACAAAGAAAGAAGAAGCAGCGGGAGCGAGTACCGTCTACGGAGAGTACTCCATCGCTAAAAGAAAGAATAAGAGTTCTGTCTACGGATAGTTCTCAACAAAGAAAAAACAGAGCGAGCGAGTACCGTCTACGGAGAGTACTCGCATCGCAAAAGGAAGACAATAGAAGACATGTCGCTTGTACGGGTGGACAGACTACGGTCGCACCCGGGTTGGCGGACTACGGTCCTCACCCAGTACACGGCAAATAGTGGCAGATTTGGTGTCCGTCTGACCACGGCAGTTGTAAAGGGGCGACACAACTGTGGCTGAGTGTCCTGGGAAAGCACTCAGTCGTACGTGATTGCTACGGCATTCCGTACATCAATTCTTTCTGTCCGCGCAAAATGGCTGAGTGTCCTGGGAAAGCACTCAGTCGTACGTGATTGCTACGGCATTCCGTACATCAATTCTTTCTGTCCGCGCAAAATGGAAATATATGACGAAGACTATAATGAGGAGATCCTGGTTCAATCTCAAGCGCACATAATGCATGCGTATGCGAAATAAATCATGAAAGGAAAATCTAATGGGTTTCGGGCTGTACTTGCCATCGAGTAAGCTGAGTCCGTCTCTCAATAATACGAACAAACTGATAACGGATTTCGGGCTGTACCTTCCATCGAGTCGGCGAGCTCGTCTTCTAGTATCAAAGAAAACCATAAACGAAATTAATTGTCGACTGGTTTCGGGCTGTACCTTCCATAGAGTGGGCTGAGTCCGTCTCCTAGATCAGACAAAATTGTTAACAAATCTGCTAAACGGATTTCGGTGCTGTACCTTCCATTGAGTCGGCGAGTCCGTCTTCTAGATTCAGATGAAGAAGTTAACAAATCTGTTAAACGGATTTCGGTGCTGTACCTTCTATCGAGTTGGCGAGTCCGTCTTCTAGGATCAGATTATGAAAGAACACTGATAAACGGATTTCGGTGCTGTACCTTCCATTGAGTTGGCGAGTCCGTCTTCTAGGATCAGATTGTAAAAGAACTCTGGTAAACGGATTTCGGTGCTGTACCTTCCATTGAGTTGGCGAGTCCGTCTTCTAGGATCAGTGTATGAAAGAACTCTGGTGAACGGATTTCGATGCTGTACCTTCCATTGAGTCGGCGAGTTCGTCTTCTAGGATCAGAGAAAATGAATAAAGAATCTGTTAAACGGATTTCGGGCTGTACCTTCCATCGAGTCGGCGAGTCCGTCTTCTAGTATCAGATAATAAATGGTTTTATATACATATGTGGATCTAAAGTGTTATTCCGACGAGTACATGGTAGCCGTGCTCATATTTATGTCGGGATGCACGTGGGTTTCGATTTGTACTAGCCTGCTCCGGCAAGATGATTTCGTCTCCTAAGATATATAGAGAACACGAGAGAGGTCTACCCAAATTGTTCGGGTTGAGTGCAAATTAATTTTGTGCTTGGCTGCGGAACTAGCCGGGAGTTCGTTCTGTACTACCATCGAGTAGCGAGGGCGTCTCTGTAAACTCTAATAGACCGCTCGGACTGAGTGCAAATTATTTTTGTGCTTGGTTGCGGAGCTCGGAAGTTTCGCTATGTATTCCACTGCTTTATGTAGAGGAAATGATTTGCGTCTCTTTAAAGTCTCTCGTTCGTAACGCGACTTCTGTAACATGTGATGAACTTGTCTGGCGGGTTGTGCAGTTGTGCGCACAATCATAAACATTGACTCGCGAAAGCGGCGCTTGTCGTCGTTAGTAGGGTCTTTGGCGGTTGCTTTACAGATTTTCTGTACTGTGATATAAACAGGCAAACACTTCGTTGCTGTTTCGTACAGTCGTTGTTACACAAACTTTTAGGTAGTATTCGACTATAGCATTTTACATGTTGGTTGTTTACATTGCCTGTATGTGATTCGTCGCATACGAAAATTTAATCTGACACTTAAACTTAACGAAACTGAGTTAGTAGTTCGAGCATGGACTGACGGCAGATGGCCCTATACAATTGCTCCGCTGGCGATTGTGGGCTCACGGCAGTTACTCAAACATGACTAGTGAACAAAAAGTAGTTCGGCATGGGCTGGCGGCAGATGGCTGACACGACTGTTGCAGTAATGAGAGCTCACGACTGTGAGGCTGGCGGCAGATGGCTTATATGATTGTTTCGGATGTGAGAGCTCACGACTGTGAGACTAACGGCAGATGGCTTGTTTACGATTGTTTCAAATGTGAGAGCTCACGACTGTGGGATTGGCGGCAGATGGCTTGTTTACGATTGTTTCAAATGTGAGAGCTCACGACTGTGGGACTGGCGGCAGATGGCTTATAGGATTGTTGCGATGGTGGGCTCACGACAGCTACGGCTGGCGGCAGATGGCCTATACGATCGTTTCATGAATGAGAGCTCACGACAGTTCTGCTGGCGGCAGATGGCTTATATGTTTGTTGCATGAGAGAGCTCACGACAGTTCTGCTGGCGGCAGATGGCTTATATGTTTGTTGCATGAGAGAGCTCACGACAGTTTTGCTGGCGGCAGATGGCTCATATATGTCCGATTCATGATTGAGAGCTCACGACAGTTTTGCTGGCGGCAGATGGCTTATTTTACTGTGCGATAGTGCAGCTCACGACAGCATGGATGGTCCTGGCGGCAGATGGCTTGTTTGATTGATTCAGTAGTGAGAGCTCACGACTGTGAGGCTGGCGGCAGATGGCTTATAGGATTGTTTCAAATGTGAGAGCTCACGACTGTGGGACTGGCGGCAGATGGCTTGTTTACGATTGTTTCAAATGTGAGAGCTCACGACTGTGGGACTGGCGGCAGATGGCTTGTTTACGATTGTTTCAAATGTGAGAGCTCACGACTGTGGGACTGGCAGCAGATGGCTTATAGGATTGTTGCGATGGTGGGCTCACGACAGCTACGGCTGGCGGCAGATGGCCTATACGATCGTTTCATGAATGAGAGCTCACGACAGTTCTGCTGGCGGCAGATGGCTTATATGTTTGTTGCATGAGAGAGCTCACGACAGTTCTGCTGGCGGCAGATGGCTTATATGTTTGTTGCATGAGAGAGCTCACGACAGTTCTGCTGGCGGCAGATGGCTTATATGTTTGTTGCATGATTGAGAGCTCACGACAGTTTTGCTGGCGGCAGATGGCTTATATTACTGTTTCAAGAGAGCTCACGACAGCGTACCAAACAACCATGACCTGCGACAAAATTTGTTAGATCTAGCATGGGCTGGCGGCAGATGGCTCTAGACTATTGTTTACGGCAGCAACTATGTCAACATTAATACAGATACAACATAAGATACAGATACAAATTATATACATGTAACATGGGTAGCAGGGCCCTTACAATATGGAAACCAATTCGAACAGTTTTAGCAAAACAAGCAGTTTTGCTTTACATTTTTTCTTAAGCTATCAACTTAAACTATGCATGCATTAATTCTATGGACCCCACCGGTCCCTTTCTTTTGTAAAATCGCGTTCACTGCAGTACTTTAGCGCGTTCACTGCAGTACTTCAGTGCGTTCACTGTATTACTTTCCGGGAAGAAAAGTGTTACCACTCGAGGCAGGACTCTCCGCGTATGCGGCATACCTGCAAAAACTTCCCGGAGTATGGCTATGCGTTGAGGTATGACTATACATTTTGTCTATTCTTAAAACTATCCGATGATCCGGTGTCCGCAGTTCCCTGGGATCGAGATGCTCTCCGTTGAGCGTCTCTCCGCTGGGTGGCGCCTTGGGGCGGTGCTCGACGTTTGGGTGGCGCGTTGATGCTTTCCCGGTGGCCTACGCTGTGTGGCATCACGTCTTCGTCGGAGCGGTTCGCGGTGTGAGCATCTCCTGGACCTGGAACATGTTCTCGGCTCTCGGAGACCTTTAGCTTAGTTACGCCCAGCGAGAAGCGCTGTAGCGCTCTCCACCAGGCGTCTTCCTCTGCCAGATTCTTTACATTTTCTATGTTCTTAGGCCATATGAGCCCCTCTGCTGCGAGAGCTCTGATCGCGACGGCGCGTTCGCGGTCCAATAGACGGCAGTGGAAGAGCGTGTGCTCTGCGTCGTCGCAGAGTTGGCCACATTCACACTTGCCGTGTTCCCGTTTACCGATACCGCGTAGGTAAGCCCCAAACCCGCCATGGTTCGTGACGATCTGGGTGGCTTCCTTGCCTATCGCGAACCGTAGGCGTTTTCGGCAATGCACCGTGGGGATAAATGCGTGCGTCCATCGGCCGGTTTCAGCAGTGCGCCAACGGGCGTCCCACTGTCGCGTTGCGTTTTCGCGGTTTATCCGCCGGACCCGCGAGATGGGTGGCGGTAAATCAATCGGAGTCTCGAGTGCTGTCGCGTCTTTGGCGAGCTCGTCGGCTCGCTCATTGCCGCGCGTCCCCACGTGAGAGCGCGTCCAATAGAAATTTAGTCGCTTGGACCCGGCCAGTGCAGCAATACGCGTTTTCGTGTCTAGGATCAGCGCCGTGTTCCGGCGTCTTTGATTTGCAAGTGCCATCAGCGCAGCGCGGCTATCGGATATGATAGCGCAACCACCTATAACTCCGCGATTGGAGTGTAGGTAGTCGACGGCTGCCCTGATTGCTGCAATCTCAGCCTGAAACACTGAGCACTCGCTTCCTAGTGAGATTTTTCCCGAGTGCAGCTCTTCGTCATTTCCGTAGACGACGAAGGCCGCTCCGCAACCGTTATTTGTTTTCGAACCGTCCGTGTAAATTTTCGCGACTTCATTCGCGTCGCGAGCATCCCGAAAGTTAAACAAGTTGTTAGTACTCGGATGCACGTCAGTGACAACGTGCACCTTCTCGATCCTGGTCCCGTCGGCTAGGAAGCCGGCTTCCTTTTCCCGCCACGATTTCGCGATGCGCGTGATTTCGATGTCCACCGGGGACATATTCGCGAGTACCAAAGCCGCCTCGGTAGAGACCGTTCGGTACGCTTGCGCCGCGCCGAGCGCCGCTTGGCGCTGTGCGGTGTATAACGCGCGCCTCATCCGCACGTTGAGGTGTTCTCCCCATATTGGGGCGCCGTATGTAATTGCGGGCTCGATTGCGCCCTCGTAGATCGCTTTCATCGCTTCGGGCCCTATGCCCCACGTCAGTCTGCATACCCCGCGGATTTGGTTAGAAAGTTTTCTAACCTTGCCGCAGATGTATTCGACATGCGTTCTGAAAGACAATCTGTCATCGATAAATACGCCGAGGTATTTTATCGAATCTTTCGCGTTTATGATTTCTCCGCGCATGCGGAACCGCGGTCTCTCCTGCCCCGGTTTCCCGAAGAAGAGGGCTTCCGTTTTTGAGGCGTTGAACATTAGTCGGACGCCGTCCGCCCAGCATGCCAGAGCTTCCAGTGCCTCGTTGGTCGACTGGCGCAGCCCTTTGTACGTTTTTGACCGGACCAGGAGTACCGTATCGTCGGCGTACGCAACTAGGTCGCATCCCTCCGGAAGCGCGCACCGAAAGATCGATTGGTGCAGCGCTTTCCACAGAAATGGCCCGCACTTGGACCCCTGCGGGCAGCCTTTCTTTATTTGACGCGTGAACGTCGAGCCACAGAATGCTAATTCCGCGTTTCGGTCTCGCAGGAAGCTGTGCGCCAGCTCCACGATATTTCCCGGGCATTTCGCGCGTGCAAGCTCTGCCAGGATGGCCGGCCACCAGGCATTATCGAATGCGCCCGCGATGTCTAAGGAGACGATCGCGGCGTACTCGCCCGCTGCTTGCGAATTGCGCACGAAATTGACAACGTAGTCAATCGCGTGAATCGTCGATTTCCCGGCGGTAAATCCAAATTGCCTGGAGTCAATCGTGTTTCCCACGTGATACTCCAGTCTCCGCGTTAATATGCCGTCGAGAATTTTGCCTGCGGCCGGCAATAAACAAATTGGCCGATATGAGCTCGCGGAGTTCGCGCCCGTCAGTGCTCCTTTCGGAATGAGCCGCACTGCGGTCGTTTTCCAAACGTGCGGGAAGACACCACGCTTCACGCATGCCGCCATGAGCCGTACCACTTCGGTAGGCCACACACCTAACACGCGCTTTATGACGTCGGCGTTCATCCCGTCTAGTCCGGGCGCCCGCCGCGCGTTCATTCCGCGCGCGACTCTACGCGTCTCGGCGAGCGTGACGGTGGCGTCATCGTCCGGCGCTCTCATCGCATCGTTCATTGCGGCGACGTCGCTACATGCCGGGAAAAATTTCTCCAACAGCAGCTCCGCGGTTTCGCGCCCGTTTTCCGTGAGGCTCCCGTCGGGCTTCACTATGTTCTCGTTCGCGTGGCTCGCGTTCTTTCCACGTATAACTTTGTACACGCGGCCCCACGGATCGCCACAGGAGTCCGCTGTACAGAACTCTTTAAATTTTTCAACGCGCGTTTCCCGTATCCGCGTGCGGTATTTATCGTAGGCCGTACGATATTCTCGCTTCAGCGCGACATTGCCCATGGAGGCGTTGTACTTGCGGCGCTTCTTACGCGCGTCGCGACGAAGCTCGTCGAGTTCGCGTGTCCACCATGGTACTTTAAATTTCGCGCTGCGTTTCGCGGGGATCGCGAGTTCACACGCGGAGACGATGGCTGCCTGCATGGTTTCGGCTGCGTAATTTATATCCAGCTCCGTTTCCAATTTTGACAGCGCGTGATTAATGGCCGCCGTTTCCCTTGCCAAGCACGTGTCAAATTTCTGCCAGTCGGCAGATTTGGTGCAGTACGTGACTGCTTTTGACCCGCGCTCAGCGGCGGGTCCGTCGGCCTTTTCAAATAGGATGAGTGAATGGTCCGTCAGTTGACAGCAATCCATTACTCTCCAGTTGGTAATTGACTTGAACATGTGCGCGCTGCAGGCAGTCACGTCAATTATGCTCGATCCGCCCGGGCCGTTAAAAGTGGGCACGTTTCCGTTATTGCATACGATAATGCCGCGTTCGTCGAAAACTGCCTCCATAAATTTACCGCGCCTATTGTTACGCACGCATCCCCAGAGTGGCGAGCGCGCGTTAACGTCACCCCCTATTAATAAATGCCCGTCGTAACGTTCGACGGCTTCTCGGAATTTGGAAAGTATCTCGGGGTGGTCGTAAATTTTATTTTCCCACGGAGGAAAATAAACCGACATGCACACGAACGTGACGCGACCGTCATTTATCTCAATGACGGTTTGAAATTCGTTCGACATCTGCCGAAGCAGCATGCCTTTACAACGGCTTTGTCTGTTTACAACGACAGCGCATCTGGGATGCAAGCCGTCGCAATAAACATCGCAGCCGGAAAAACCCGCGACTCTACCAGAGCGAACATTCGGTTCGCTAATTAACGCGACGTCAATGTTATTTTCCGCGATAGTTTGGATCAGCTCGTCGGTTGCTGCCAAACTTTTATTTAAATTAATCTGCGCGAACCGTATGTTTAGATCCCGGCGTCTAGACATAGGCGGTTTTAAGTTTAAGCGCTGCCGCGGCTTTTGTGTACGAGGAGCGCTCGCGCGACCTGGCGTGATGCGCCGTGTCGCAGTGCTTTGCCTCGTCCGCGATTTTCGCGTTTTCGCGCTTGCATAAGGCGCATGACTGCGTTTTCGCGCTGCAGTCTGCGAACTTGTGGCCGACGTCTCCACAGTTCCCGCATGTTTGCTCGGCTTTGCATGCGCGCGCGAGATGCCCGATCGCGAAGCAATTATAACATTGCAACGGCTCGAATACGTCCGTTGCCCATACAATGTCCCATCCGAATTTGATGGGACCCGCGAATATCACCGCTCTCAGCTCGGGGCTCGCGTGGCAAACTACTTTTGACGTGTCATGCACGCCGTTATAATTCTTTACACGACTTACCTTAACGTCCCGTTTGAAGCGGGCGATGTCCCATCCGGCGTCGGCGAACCGCGTGTTCTGCTGGTGGAGGCGCTCCACAAAATCCTCCTTGGCGAGGCTCCTCGGTACCCGGTCGAAGGCAATCTCCGGCCGTCTCGGTTGGCTGTCGCGCACTTGGAGTTCAGTGTTTGTCTGAACCGCGAGTTTCAGCGCAGCCACGTCTTTCGCACTGGTGCAAACCACTTTTAATCGGCCGTTTCCAATCATTTTCAGCGATTGGACGCCGATTCCCGCCGCGACCGGGTCAATTGCGTGCACTAACACCTTCTTTGTTTCCGCGCTGTTTGAGTCCTTCGCGTTTCCCGCAATAATGACGGCGGTCTTTTTCACTGTCTCCGCGAATGTCTTCTTCACCGCGGCTTGAACTTGCACGGCCGTGCTTTGAGCCGGTGCTCTCGTGATGGCCGCGTATGACGGCATCGCCGACGCGGCCGGTTGGCCCGCCGTTGCACTATCGCGCGCTTTCACTTGCGCCTGGAGATTTGCGACTTGCTCCTCCAGAGCGCGTACCACACCAAGTGCCTCGCCAAACTTCACCAGCATCTCGGCGGCGGCTGTGCGGGCGGCTATGCGCTCGTCTACTCGGATGGTGCGTTCGCCCGCTCGCGGCACCGCTTCCACCAGCTTTTCATGTAGCGTGGTGAACTCGTCCAGAAGCACTTCACTTATCCGCGGTCGCTTCTTCATTGCAGGCGCGGCTCTCCTCGCCTCCTCTGCGTCGCGGTGCACTTCCGCGCTGACAACGATCCGCGGTGCAGTGACGATTTCGTCCGCTGCGGGTGTTTTCTTTGCGGGTTTCTTTGCCGCCACGTTGCTGGTCTCAGCCGCCCTCTTCACCGGCTTGTTAACCGCGGTCTCTGCCTCCGACGCGGTGATGTACCGCGCCGGCGCGTCGCTCTCGGACGCGGAGGTTTTCCTCGGCTTCTTCTTCTTCGCCACCTTTGGCGTCTTCGGCTCCTCGGCCGTTTCCACTTTTGCGCGCGGCTTCTTTATCTTGCGCGTTGGCGGCAGCGTGAATTTCTCCGTTTCGCTGTCGCTTCTGCCGTCGCACGATGTCGCGGTATCTCGTACGACGTACTCGGCATCGTCCTCGTCTATCTCGAGCGCTTTACGTGATGCCGCGCTACTGCTACGCGTATTACGCGCAGCCGCCATTTTCGTTACTGTTTGTCTTGTTCTCTTGTCACTATTCCGCACTATATGCACTCCGCACACGTAGTTAACTTTGCTCGCTGTCTCGCACTTAGGCGCGTCGCACGCCGTAGCGCTGCTCCGCTGTGTCACCGCTCGCTGCTTGCTCGATACTGCGCTTAGCGCTCACCGCTCACTAGTGGGAGTAGAGAGGGGGAACGTCTGATCGCTTCGAGTGCTCGCGCTCGACTGTAACTTAGGACATTATTTATTCGTTTAAACACATCGCCCGGCAGGGCTGATGGCCAGGGTCGCATCGACATACCGTCATGGCAACCCGTCACACAACATTCCTTAATCTACTTATATTTACTGCCTTCGCAGAAGGCGCATTGGCTTATAATACTATTTTTATATTTTACATCTTATCTTAATATTACACATGTAGGTGCTGACACGGCAGCACCTTTACAATGAAAAATAACTAGACCTAACCAATTTTCAGCGAGCTTAATGCTCGCTAATTTTTTTGCCTATGTGCATTCACTGCACTACTTACATATGTGCATTCACTGCACTACTTCGATACATGGGAGAAAAAGCTTTATGCTTTAAGTGGGACTCCGCTTGGTAGCGTATACCCACAAAAAACTCCCATGTTTATACATACGTCACAAAAATAAACATAAACATAAACAAACATAAACATAACACGCTTAAATTTATCACTTAGCGTCTCTATTCCTCGTCAGGCGGCGCTGCGGCGTTGTTTCCCTCTTGCGCGCCCTAGCGCGGGTGGGTGGCGTCTGCTCTGTGCTTGCGGGTTCGGCCGGTGTCCGCGCTTGTGCTGCGGCCGTCGTCCCTCTTGTGGTGGCGTCTTCGTCATTGGAATCGTCCGAGCGCTTACCTGCAACAGCTTCTCGGTCCAGCCGGACCTCAAGTTTAGATACACCTAGCGAGAAGCGCGTTAATTCTTCCCACCAGGTGCTTTCATCCGCCAAATGTTTGATTTGGTCCATGCTCGTTGGCCATAACAGCCCATGCTTAGCAAGCCGCCTTGCGGCGACTGCTCTCTCGCGCTCATGGAGTCTGCAATGCAGGAGCGTGTGCTCCGCATCATCGCAGAGCGTCCCACATTCACACTTGCCGTAATCGCGCTTCCCGATCCCGTGGAGGTACGCACCGAATCCGCCGTGATTCGTTACGATCTGCGTAACCTCCTTCCCCAGCCGGTTTATTTTTCCGCGGACGCGTACCGACGGAATAAATTGATGAGTCCAGCGGCCATTCTCCGCGCGCTGCCACCGCTCATCCCAACATTCGCGCGCGTTTTCTTTGAGCAGTCGCCGTAGCCCGGACACCGGCATCGGTGTGGCGTTGGTGACGCTGCTCATCTCTGTCGCTTCTTTCGCTAACTGGTCCGCGCGCTCGTTTCCCGGCGTCCCGACGTGGGCGCGCGTCCAGTAGAAGCTGACGTGCATCGCTTCGCGGAGCGACTTTATTCCGCGCCGTGTCTCCATTATAAGCTCGGTGCTCTTACGTCGCGTGTTAGCGAGTGCTAACAGCGCGGCCCGGCTGTCCGAAATAATAGCGCAACTACGTATCACGCCTATATGGTCGTGAAGGTAGTGCACTGCCGCGTTTATCGCGACGACCTCGGCCTGAAACACTGAGCATTCATCGGCAAGTCGCGTCTTGTGAATGCTCAGTTCCTCGTCGTTTGCGAGCACAACGTATGCTGCGCCACAGCCGCTCGCGGTTTTCGAACCGTCGGTATATATTCGGGCAATTTCCGTACTGTTCTTGCTCTCGCGGAACACAAACAGATTGCCCTCGCTGGGGTGATTACTCGCGTCAATCACCCCTTTTTCGACCGCCGTTTCGCGGCCGATTACGCGTCCCGCTTCTTTGGAGTGCCATGCGGTGGCGACTCTTTGTATCTCGATATCAACGGGCAGCATATTTGCAAGTACAAGTGCTGCTTCCGTTGATACCGTTCGCGTTTGCGGCCCCGATCGCGGCCTGTCGCTGTGCAGTGTATAACTGTCGGCGCATGCGGACAGTTAGTTCCCGACCCCAAATCGCGGCACCGTACGTGATAGCGGGTTTTAGCGCACCCTCGTAGATGACGCCCATCGCGTCAGCCCCGAGGCCCCACGTGAGCCTGCATACTCCGCGTAGCTGATTCGCGACCCGTCGCGCTCGACTGCACACGTATTCGACGTGTGCTTTATAGTCGAGCTTCTCGTCGAGGTAGATGCCCAGGTATCTCATGCTGCTCCCGCAATTAATGATGACACCATCAAGTTTAAAGCGCGGCCGTTCTTGGTTTGGCTTAATGCCAAAGAACAGCGCCTCCGTTTTTGTCGCGTTGAAACACAATTTCGCGTCGTTTGCCCATCTCGAAAGCGCGACGAGGGCATTATTCACGTTTTCGCGGAGACCTTTATACGTTCGTGATTTCGCGAGTAGGATGGTGTCATCCGCGTACGCGACGATATCGCACCCCTCTGGAAGTTCCAACCGAAAAATCGATTGGTGGACAAACTTCCAGAAAAGTGGACCAGATTTGGATCCTTGCGGGCATCCCTTTTCTATACACCGTGTGTATATCTGATTCGCGACTTCCATTCTCGCGACGCGACCGCGTAGGAAGTTTAGAGCTAGCTTAGCGAGGTTTGACGGACACCCCGCGTTCACTAGCTCTCTCATTAGTGCGGGCCACCAGGCATTATCGAACGCGCCCGCAATGTCCAGCGACACGGCCGCGCAATACAACCCGTTATCTCGCGCGTTCTTCACGTAGTCCGTTACGTGTTTAATCGCGTGCACGGTAGATTTACCCGCCACGAACCCGTATTGCCGCGGATCTAATTCACATCCGATGTGAAATTCTACGCGACGCGTCAATATTCCGTCCAACAGCTTCCCCAATATGGGCAGTAAGCATATGGGACGGTAGCTTTTTTCCGCGCCCGCGGCTTGGCCCTTAGGTATCAAACGTACCAGGGTAGTTTTCCAAACCGCGGGGAAAACGCCCGTTTTTACACACGCATTCATCAGTCGCACTATCTCGTCGATTAGTATGCTGATGGCGTGCTTCAACACGTCCGCGTTCATTCCGTCCAGCCCCGGGGCCCGTTTCGCGTTTAGCCCGCGCGTGACTCGTGTTACTTCCGCGGCGGTGACTTCTCTATTGTCCGGCTCATGCGTACCGCAGCTAACGATTTCCGCGGCGTCATCACTCTGCGGGAAAAATTTTCCCATCAAGAGCTCAGCCGTTTCTTGCGTGTTTGCGGTATATGAGCCGTCCAGTTTACGTATATTCGCGAGCTCTAAATCCGCGTGTTTTCCGCGTATGATTTTATAGGCGCGTCCCCACGGATCTTTACCCGACTCGCGGGTGCAGAAATCCTTAAATTTCGCGATCCGCGTTTCGCGTATCGCGTGGCGGTACTCGTAGTACGCCTTCTTGTACTCGCCTTTGAGAGCCGCGTTTCCAAACGACGCGTTGTACTCTCTTCTCTTTTTTCTCGCGGCTTTCCTTAGAGTGTCCAACTCCTTAGTCCACCACGGCACGCGATTCTTGATTCCGCGTTTTAATGGGATTGCTTTATTACAAGCGCTCACCATTACGGTTTGCAGTGTCTCGGCCGCCGCCTCAACTCCCGCGTCAGTCCTGGCGTCGTCCACCGCTCTCGCGACGCGCTCTTTATCTTCAATTAAGCACGTCTCAAACAGCTGCCAATCTGCACGCTTGGTGCAGTAAATCAGCTTGTTTGTGCCGTGCTCAATCTTTCCTGGGGCCTTCCCATTCAACAAATCAAATCGGATAAGCATGTGATCTGACAAGACGTGCTTGTCAGTCACTTCCCAGTTTACGACGCCAGGTCGTAAACGCTCGCTGCAAACCGTTACGTCTATTATGCTGCACCCGCGGTGGCCAACAAATGTCGGAACTTCCCCGCTGTTACACACAACGGATCGAGTTTCCTCGAACATCTGTGCCAGCAAATTTCCCCGACGATCATTCTCTAAGCACCCCCATAAATTTGACTTCGCGTTTAAGTCACCCGCTATTATATAGTCACGTCCGGCGAGGACGTGCATAATTCGCTTCACGTCTTTTATGATCTTTACGTGATCATATTTCTTGTTTGTGCCCGGCGGGAGGTACACAGATGCGCAGTAAATCGTTTTACTGCCTGTGTTAACTTCGACGACCGTGACGTTCTCATTCGAGATGTCACGCAGCATGAGTCCCCGGCATCTCCCATTCCGATTTATTACAACAGCACAACGTGGGTTCGTGCTGTTATAATGAACCTCGCATCCGTTTATGCCCGTAATTTTGCCGCCGCGCACGTTCGGCTTTTGAACAATGGCGACGTCCAATTGTTCATCCCGCATGATTTTTGCCAGCTCGTCGGTTGCTGGGCTTCCGCGATTGAGATTGATCTGCGCGAATTTAATAATGCCCGGTGCATTACTCATAGACGGTTCGCGATTTAATTATATCCGCTGCTTTTTTGAGCGTCGGGCAGTCCATCGATCGCGCAGAGTGCGCGATATCGATGTGTTTCGCTTCATCCGCGGTTTTCGCGTTAACCTTTTTGCAGAGAATGCACGATGCCTTCTCTGCCTTGCAATCTTTGTATATGTGGCCGCCTTCGCCGCAGCGGCCGCATAATACCGCGCTTTTGCAAACGCGCGCGATATGCCCAATACCGAAACAGTTATAGCATTGTGTGGGCGCGAAGATGTTGCGCGGCCACACTATTTCCCATCCGTATTTTACGGCCCCCGCGAATATTAGCGCGCGCGCCTGAGGAGACGCCTCACAAACTACACTAACCGATTTAAATTTATCGCTAGCTCTACACGTGCGACTCACCTTTACTTCCTGTTTGAATCGGTCGGCCGTCCATCCAGCGGCGGCGAACCTTCCGTTGTTGCTGTAGAGGCGCTCGACGAAGCCGTCTCCAGCCTGGTCCTTCGGGATGCGGTCGATGATGATGCGCGGGCGCACCGGCCGGGTCTCTCTCACTTGCAGCGTTGTGTTGGCCTTGATTGCCGTCGTTAGTGCTTCTAAGTCCTTCTTCTCGGCGCAGACGATCTTCACGCGTCCCTCGCCGATCATTTTTACGCTCTGGATTCCTATCCCGCTGGCCATCGGGTCGATGCTCTGGACAAGCGTGTTCTTCGTGTCCACGCTTGTCATCTCCTTGTCCTCGTTGGCGATGATCACGGTGTGCTTTTTTACGCACTCCGCAAACGTCTTCTTGGCGATCGCTTGCACCGTGATCGCCGCTTTCTGGGCTGGCTGTCTGGCAGCCGCCGCCGTCGCATACGACATTCTTGTCGTTTCCTGTTGCGGCGCGCTTCTCGCTAGAGCCAGCTCTTTCTGCGCTGCATCCAGCTGCGACTTTAGGCTCCTCGCCACACCAAGCGCTTCACCAAACTTGGTGAGCATCCTCAAGTTAATGAGGCGGACTTTCGCGCGGTCTTCCACTTTTATTGTTTTGGCACCTTTTGGCACCATTCTATTAATTGCCATGTGCATGGCGTGAAACTCATTATTGAGTTCCTCGTCCACGCTTGTAGCAATTGGCACGCTTGGCTTGTCGGCTATCATTTCCAGCACTTCTTGTTCCTCCGCGGGCACGATTTCGTTTTCGGTCGCGGTTTCACTCGCCTTTGCTTTCCTCGACTTCGCCTTTATTTCGGTCGGCGCGCTGGCCGCCTTCTTCTGCGGCGTGTGCACTATGGCTTCCACCGTCACTACGTGCGCGTCACTTTCCCGCCGTGTCGTCTTCTTCACTGAGGCCGCCGGCACCTCCACCACGCTGTCGTATCCCGACGCCGACGCCGACGACGACTCGCGTCCGCTTTCACTTGCTGACGCGGAAGCGTCGCGTTTAGCACGTGATTTTGTCTTCGCCTTAGCGTCTTTTTTATCACGCGTTGCACGCACTTTGCTCATAATTTTTGTTTTTTTTTTTATTTCGCACTCCGCACACCAGTTAATACGCTCACTTATTTTTATGCGTCGCACGCCGTAGCGTTGCTCCGCTGTGTCACCGCTCGTTGCTTGCTCGATACTGCGCTTAGCGCTCACCGCTCACTAGTGGGAGTAGAGAGGGGGAACGTCTGATCGCTTCGAGTGCTCGCGCTCGACTGTGTAACTTAGGACATTATTTATTCGTTTAAACACATCGCCCGGCAGGGCTGATGGCCAGGGTCGCATCGACATACCGTCATGGCAACCCGTCACACAACATTCCTTAATCTACTTATATTTACTGCCTTCGCAGAAGGCGCATTGGCTTATAATACTACTTTTATATTTTACATCTTATCTTAATATTACACATGTAGGTGCTGACACGGCAGCACCTTTACAATGAAAAATAACTAGACCTAACCAATTTTCAGCGAGCTTAATGCTCGCTAATTTTTTGCCTATGTGCATTCACTGCACTACTTACATATGTGCACTGCACTACTTCGATACATGGGAGAAAAAGCTTTATGCTTTAAGTGGGACTCCGCTTGGTAGCGTATACCCACAAAAAACTCCCAAGTTTATACATACGTCACAAAAATAAACATAACACGCTTAAATTTAACACTTAGCGTCTCTATTCCTCGTCAGGCGGCGCATCGTGGCGGTGTTTCCTCCCGTCGGCGCCGGTGGCGTTGCTCTCGTCGTGCTCGTGGTGGCGTCATCTTCATCTGTGTCGTCGGACCGTCGACCTAAAACAGCCTCTCGGTCCAGGCAGACCTCCAGTTTAGATACACCTAGCGAGAAGCGCGTTAATTCTTCCCACCAGGTGCTTTCATCCGCTAAATGCTTAATTTGGTCCATGCTCGTTGGCCATAACAGCCCATGCTTAGCAAGCCGCCTTGCGGCGACTGCTCTCTCGCGCTCATGGAGTCTGCAATGCAGGAGCGTGTGCTCCGCATCATCGCAGAGCGTCCCACATTCACACTTGCCGTAATCGCGCTTCCCGATACCGTGGAGGTACGCACCGAATCCGCCGTGATTCGTTACGATCTGCGTAACCTCCTTCCCCAGCCGGTTTATTTTTCCGCGGACGCGTACCGACGGAATAAATTGATGAGTCCAGCGGCCATTCTCCGCGCGCTGCCACCGCTCATCCCAACATTCGCGCGCGTTTTCTTTGAGCAGTCGCCGTAGCCCGGACACCGGCATTGGTGTGGCGTTGGTGACGCTGCTCATCTCTGTCGCTTCTTTCGCTAACTGGTCCGCGCGCTCGTTTCCCGGCGTCCCGACGTGGGCGCGCGTCCAGTAGAAGCTGACGCGCATCGCCTCGCGGAGCGACTTGATTCCGCGCCGCGTTTCTTTTATGAGCTCGGTGCTCTTTCGTCGAGTGTTAGCGAGTGCTAACAGTGCAGCCCGGCTGTCTGAAATCACAGCACAGCTGTGAATCACGCCAATGTGGTCGTGAAGATAGCGGACTGCCGCGTTTATCGCGACGACCTCAGCTTGGAATACTGAGCATTCATCGGCGAGCCGAGTTTTATGAACGCTCAGCTCCTCGCCGTTCGCGAGCCTTACATATGCTGCACCGCAGCCGTGCGCCGTCTTAGATCCGTCGGTGTAGATCTTGGCAATTTCCGCGCTGTTCTCGCTGTCGCGGAACAAGAACAGATTGCCCTCGTTAGGGTGATTAGTCGTGTCAATCACCCCTTTCTCGACCGCCGTATCGCGTCCGATCACGCGACCCGTTTCTTTTGAGTGCCATGCCTTGGCGACTCTTTCGATCTCTATGTCGACGGGCAGCATGTTTCCTAAAACGAGCGCTGCTTCAGTCGACACGGTTTTAAACGCGTTCGCGGCTCCGATTGCAGCCTGCCGCTGCGCAGTGTACAACTGTCGACGCATGCGGACAGTCAGCCCCCTTCCCCATATCGCGGCGCCGTACGTGATCGCGGGTTTAAGCGCGCTCTCGTAAATTATCGCCATCGCGTCCGCTCCGAGGCCCCACGTCAGCCTGCACACTCCGCGCAGCTGATTCGCGACTCGCCGCGCTCGACCACACACATACTCGACGTGTGCTTTGTAGTCGAGTTTCTCGTCCAGATAAATGCCGAGGTATTTCATGCTGCTGTGACAGTGTATGATGACACCATCCATTTTGAAACGCGGCCTCTCTTGCTTGACTTTCGTGCCAAAAAAGAGATCTTCCGTTTTCGCGGCGTTGAACGTGAGCTTCGCGTCCCGCGCCCATCCCGACAGCGTAGTTAGAGCGCTGTTCACTTTTTCGCGGAGTCCTTTATAAGTTCGCGATTTCGCGAGCAAGATGGTGTCATCCGCGTACGCGACGATATCGCACCCCTCTGGAAGTTCCAATCGAAAAATCGACTGGTGGACAAACTTCCAGAAGAGTGGTCCACATTTGGATCTTTGCGGGCATCCCTTTTTTATACACCGTGTGTATACGCGGTTCGCGACTTCCATTCTAGCGACGCGGCCGCGTAGGAAGTTTAATGCTAGCTTAGCAAGGTTTGACGGGCAACCTGCATTCGCTAGCTCTCGCATTAGAGCGGGCCACCAGGCATTATCAAACGCGCCCGCAATGTCTAGTGACACGGCCGCGCAATAAAGCCCGTTTTCCCGCGCGTCTTTCACGTAGTCGGTTACGTGTTTAATTGCGTGTATCGTTGACTTCCCCGCTACGAAGCCGTACTGTCGCGGGTCTATCGCGCGCCCGACGTGAAATTCGACGCGACGCGTGAGTATACCGTCCAGCAGCTTCCCCATTATAGGGAGTAAGCATATTGGCCGGTAACTCTTTTCCGTTCCCGCGGCTTGGCCCTTTGGTATCAAACGCACCAATGTCGTTTTCCAGACCGCGGGAAAAACGCCCGCTTTCACGCACGCGCCCATTAGCCGTACCATCTCGCTGATGAGTACGTTGGCCGCGTGCTTGACGACGTCCGCGTTCATGCCGTCGAGCCCCGGGGCTCGTTTCGATTTTAATCCGCGTATTATTCGGTTAATTTCCGCGACGGTCACCACGTTCTCATCCGGATCACACGACCCGCAGTCGATGGAGTCGTCGGCGTCATCGCTATGCGGGAAGAACTTTCCCATTAATAGCTCAGCCGTTTCTTCCGTACTGCGGGTGTACGACCCGTCTGGCCTCCTTATGTTCGCGAGTTCTAAATTCGCGCGTTTCCCGCGGATTATTTTGTACGCGCGCCCCCACGGATCCTTACTCGATTCGCGGGTGCAGAATTCTTTGAATTTCGCGATTCGCGTTTCGCGTATCGCGTTCCTGTATTTGTAGTACGCGATTTTATATTCGTGCTTGAGAACCGGGTTCCCAAGCGACGCGTTGTATTTTCGTCTTGCCTTACGCGTAGTTTTCCTAAGAGTGTCCAACTCTTTGGTCCACCAAGGCACGCGGTTAATTGTTTCGCGTTTCTTCGGTATCGCGTCTTCACATGCATCGATCATCGCGGTTTGCAGCATCTCTGCCGCTGCCTCGATATCCGCATCCGTCCGGGCCCCGCTGATCACGTTCGCGACGCGTTCTCTATTGTTCATTAGACATGCCTCGAACAGCTGCCAGTCCGCGCTCGCGGTGCGGTAAATTGGCCTGTTCGTACCATGTCTAATTTCGCCTTGGCTTTCCCCAAGTTTTATGTCGAAACGTATTAGTTTATGATCTGACAAGACGTGCTTGTCAGTCACTCGCCAATTTACGATCCCCGGCCATATACGGTCGTTGCACGTGGTAATATCTATGATGCTGCACCCGCGGTGGCCAACAAATGTCGGAATTGCCCCGCTGTTACAAACAACGGTGCCCGTTTCCTCGAACATCTGTGCCAGCATTCTGCCGCGTCGGTCATTTGACGCGCACCCCCATAAATCTGATTTGGCGTTCACGTCGCCTGCGAGCACGTAGTCGCGTCCGGCGAGCACGTTTAGTACCGTCTTAACGTCTTTTATGATCTTGACGTGATCATATTTCTTGTTTTCCCACGGCGGGAGGTACACAGATGCGCAGTAACGCGTTTTACTGCCTGTGTCAATCTCTACGACCGTGACGAATTCGTTAGAAATGTCACGCAGCATGTGGCCTCGGCACCCCCCATTTAAGTTTATTATAACAGCACTGCGTGCGTACGTGCTGTTATAATGCGTTTCGCATCCGGCTATTCCCGCAATTTTGCCGCCGCGCACGTTCGGCTCTTGAACAATGGCTACGTCCAATTGTTCATCGCGCATTAATTTTGCCAGCTCATCGGTTGCTGGGCTTCCGCGGTTTAAGTTTATTTGCGCGAAACGGATAGAGCACGGTGTATTATTCATACACGGTGCGCGATTTAATAGCGTCTGCGGCCCTCTTTAGCGTAGGGCATTCGTATGATCGCGCCGAGTGCGCGACATCGATGTGTTTCGCTTCGTCCGCGGTTCTTTGATTTATTCTTTTGCAGAGAATGCACGTTGCCTTCTCTGCCTTACAGTCTTTAAATATGTGGCCGTCTTCTCCGCAGCGGCCACATATCACCGCGCTTTTGCATACCCGCGCGATATGCCCGATGCCGAAGCAATTATAGCATTGCGTGGGCTCGAAAACGTCGCGTGCCCACACAATCTCCCAGCCGTATTTAACCGCCCCCGCGAAAATTAATGCCCGCGCTTGGGGCGACGCTTCGCAAACTACACTTACTGACTTAAATTTATCATTACTCCTACTGGTACGGCTTACCTTCAGTTCCTTCTTGAGGCGGTCGGCTGTCCATCCAGCGGCGGCGAAGCGCTGGTTGTTGTTGAAGAGGCGCTCTACGAAGCCCTCTCCTGCTTGCTCCTTCGGGATGCGGTCGATCGCGATCCTTGGAAGCACTGGCCGTGTTTCCTTGACCTTCAGGGTGGTGTTGGTCTTGATTGCCATGGTGAGGGCCTCCAGGTCCTTTGCCTCGGCGCACACGATCTTCACGCGTCCCTCGCCGATCATCTTCACACTTTGGATGCCGATGCCGCTGGCCGTCGGGTCAATACTTTTGACGAGCGTGTTCTTGGTGTCCACGCTCGTCTTGTCCTTCTCGTCGTTCGCTACGATCACGGCGTGCTTCTTCACGCACTCCGCGAACGACTTCTTTGCGACCGTTTGAACCGCGATTGCCGCCTTTTGCGCTGGCTGCGCTGGTTGTCTCGTGATGGCCGCGTATGACGGCATCACCGACGCGGCCGGTTGGCCCGCCGTTGCACTTCGCGCTTTCACTTGCGCCTGGAGATCAGCAATTTGCTCCTCTAGAGCGCGTACCACACCGAGTGCTTCACCGAACTTCACTAGCATCTCGGCGGCGGCTGTGCGGGCGGCTATGCGATCGTCCACTTTGATAGTGCGTTCGCCCGCTCGTGGCACCGCTTCCACCAGCTTCTCGTGAAGCATGGTGAATTCGCTTAAAAGCGCTTCGCATATCTGCGGTCGCTTCATCGTCGCAGGCGCGGCTTTCCTCGCCTTCTCCGCGTCGTGGTGTACTTCCGCTCTGACGACGATCCGCGGTGCGGCGACGATTTCGTCCGCTGCGGGCGTCTTTCTTGCGGCTTTCTTTGCCGCCACGTTGCTGGTCTCGGCCACTGCTGGTGACGCGACCGCCGCTCTCTTGAGCGGTTTCTTGGTCGCGGTCTCTGCCTCCGACGCGGTGATGTACCGCGCCGGTGCGTCGCTCTCAGACGCGGAAGTTTTCCTCGATTTCTTCTTCTTTACTTTTGGCGTCTTCGGCTCCTCGGCCGCTTCCATCTTTGCGCGCGGCTTCTTTACCTTACGCGCTTGCGGCAGCGTGAACTTCTCCGTCTCGCTGTCGCTTCTGCCGTCGCACGATGTCCCGGTGTCTCGTACGACGTATTCTGCGTCGTCTTCGTCTTCTTCCAACGCCTTGCGTGATGCCGCGCTGCTGCTACGCGTATTACGCGCAGCCGCCACTTTCATTGTTTTTGTTCTTTGTATGTCACTTATTCTCACTATATGCACTCCGCACACGTAGTTCACTTTGTTCGCTGTCTCGCACTTAGGCGCGTCGCACGCCGTAGCGCTGCTCCGCTGTGTCACCGCTCGCTGCTTGCTCGATACTGCGCTTAGCGCTCACCGCTCACTAGTGGGAGTAGAGAGGGGGAACGTCTGATCGCTTCGAGTGCTCGCGCTCGACTGTGTAACTTAGGACATTATTTATTCGTTTAAACACATCGCCCGTCAGGGCTGATGGCCAGGGTCGCATCGACATACCGTCATGGCAACCCGTCACACAACATTCCTTAATCTACTTATATTTACTGCCTTCGCAGAAGGCGCATTGGCTTATAATACTATTTTTATATTTTACATCTTATCTTAATATTACACATGTAGGTGCTGACACGGCAGCACCTTTACAATGAAAATAACTAGACCTAACCAATTTTCAGCGAGCTTAATGCTCGCTAATTTTTTGCCTATGTGCATTCACTGCACTACTTACATATGTGCATTCACTGCACTACTTCGATACATGGGAGAAAAAGCTTTATGCTTTAAGTGGGACTCCGCTTGGTAGCGTATACCCACAAAAAACTCCCATGTTTATACATACGTCACAAAAATAAACATAACACGCTTAAATTTATCACTTAGCGTCTCTATTCCTCGTCAGGCGGCGCTGCGGCGTTGTTGCCTTCTTGCGCGCCCTAGCGCGGGTGGGTGGCGTCTGCTCTGTGCTTGCGGGTTCGGCCGGTGTCCGCACTTGTGCTGCGGCCGTCGTCCCTCTTGCGGTGGCGTCTTCGTCGTTCGAATCGTCCGAGCGCTGACCTGCAACAGCTTCTCGGTCCAGCCGGACCTCAAGTTTAGATACACCTAGCGAGAAGCGCGTTAATTCTTCCCACCAGGTGCTTTCATCCGCTAAATGCTTAATTTGGTCCATGCTCGTTGGCCATAACAGCCCATGCTTAGCAAGCCGCCTTGCGGCGACTGCTCTCTCGCGCTCATGGAGTCTGCAATGCAGGAGCGTGTGCTCCGCATCATCGCAGAGCGTCCCACATTCACACTTGCCGTAATCGCGCTTCCCGATACCGTGGAGGTACGCACCGAATCCGCCGTGATTCGTTACGATCTGCGTAACCTCCTTCCCCAGCCGGTTTATTTTTCCGCGGACGCGTACCGACGGAATAAATTGATGAGTCCAGCGGCCATTCTCCGCGCGCTGCCACCGCTCATCCCAACATTCGCGTGCGTTTTCTTTGAGCAGTCGCCGTAGCCCGGACACCGGCATCGGTGTGGCGTTGGTGACGCTGCTCATCTCCGTCGCTTCTTTCGCTAACTGGTCCGCGCGCTCGTTCCCCGGCGTCCCGACGTGGGCGCGCGTCCAGTAGAAGCTGACGCGCATCGCTTCGCGGAGCGATTTGATTCCGCGCCGCGTTTCTTTTATGAGCTCGGTGCTCTTTCGTCGAGTGTTAGCGAGTGCTAACAGTGCAGCCCGGCTATCTGAAATCACAGCACAGCTGTGAATCACGCCAATGTGGTCGTGAAGATAGCGGACTGCCGCGTTTATCGCGACGACCTCAGCTTGGAATACTGAGCATTCATCGGCGAGCCGAGTTTTATGAACGCTCAGCTCCTCGCCGTTCGCGAGCATTACATATGCTGCACCGCAGCCGTGCGCCGTCTTAGATCCGTCGGTGTAGATCTTGGCAATTTCCGCGCTGTTCTCGCTGTCGCGGAACAAGAACAGATTGCCCTCGTTAGGGTGATTAGTCGTGTCAATCACCCCTTTCTCGACCGCCGTATCGCGTCCGATCACGCGACCCGTTTCTTTTGAGTGCCATGCCTTGGCGACTCTTTCGATTTCTATGTCGACGGGCAGCATGTTTCCTAAAACGAGCGCTGCTTCCGTCGACACGGTTTTAAACGCGTTCGCGGCTCCGATTGCAGCCTGCCGCTGCGCAGTGTACAACTGTCGACGCATGCGGACAGTCAGCCCTCTTCCCCATATCGCGGCGCCGTACGTGATCGCGGGTTTAAGCGCGCCCTCGTAAATTATCGCCATCGCGTCCGCTCCGAGGCCCCACGTCAGCCTGCACACTCCGCGCAGCTGATTCGCGACTCGCCGCGCTCGACCACACACATACTCGACGTGTGCTTTGTAGTAGAGTTTCTCGTCCAGATAAATGCCGAGGTATTTCATGCTGCTGTGACAGTGTATGATGACACCATCCATTTTGAAACGCGGCCTCTCTTGCTTGACTTTCGTGCCAAAAAAGAGAGCTTCCGTTTTTGCGGCGTTGAACGTGAGCTTCGCGTCCCGCGCCCATCCCGACAGCGTAGTTAGGGCGCTGTTCACTTTTTCGCGGAGTCCTTTATAAGTTCGCGATTTCGCGAGCAAGATGGTGTCATCCGCGTACGCGACGATATCGCACCCCTCTGGAAGTTCCAATCGAAAGATCGACTGGTGGACAAACTTCCAGAAGAGTGGTCCACATTTGGATCCTTGCGGGCATCCCTTTTTTATACACCGTGTGTATACGCGGTTCGCGACTTCCATTCTAGCGACGCGGCCGCGTAGGAAGTTTAATGCTAGCTTAGCAAGGTTTGACGGGCAACCTGCATTCGCTAGCTCTCGCATTAGAGCGGGCCACCAGGCATTATCAAACGCGCCCGCAATGTCTAGTGACACGGCCGCGCAATAAAGCCCGTTTTCCCGCGCGTCTTCCACGTAGTCGGTTACGTGTTTAATTGCGTGTATCGTTGACTTCCCCGCTACGAAGCCGTACTGTCGCGGGTCTATCGCGCGCCCGACGTGGAATTCGACGCGACGCGTGAGTATACCGTCCAGCAGCTTCCCCATTATAGGGAGTAAGCATATTGGCCGGTAACTCTTTTCCGTTCCCGCGGCTTGGCCCTTTGGTATCAAACGCACCAATGTCGTTTTCCAGACCGCGGGAAAAACGCCCGCTTTCACGCATGCGCCCATTAGCCGTACCATCTCGCTGATGAGTA
The DNA here is from genome assembly GCA_963978815.1 of Aleochara curtula. NCBI lineage: Eukaryota > Metazoa > Arthropoda > Insecta > Coleoptera > Staphylinidae > Aleochara > Aleochara curtula. Next base: position 2,036,845 of record OZ022215.1, read on the forward strand.
CGTTGGCCGCGTGCTTGACGACGTCCGCGTTCATGCCGTCGAGCCCCGGGGCTCGTTTCGATTTTAATCCGCGTATTATTCGGTTAATTTCCGTGACGGTCACCACGTTCTCATCCGGATCACACGACCCGCAGTCGATGGAGTCGTCGGCGTCCTCGCTATGCGGGAAGAACTTTCCCATTAATAGCTCAGCCGTTTCTTCCGTACTGCGGGTGTACGACCCGTCTGGCCTCCTAATGTTCGCGAGTTCTAAATTCGCGCGTTTCCCACGGATTATTTTGTACGCGCGCCCCCACGGATCCTTACTCGATTCGCGGGTGCAGAATTCTTTGAATTTCGCGATTCGCGTTTCGCGTATCGCGTTCCTGTATTTGTAGTACGCGATTTTATATTCGTGCTTGAGAACCGGGTTCCCAAGCGACGCGTTGTATTTTCGTCTTGCCTTACGCGTAGTTTTCCTAAGAGTGTCCAACTCTTTGGTCCACCAAGGCACGCGGTTAATTGTTTCGCGTTTCTTCGGTATCGCGTCTTCGCATGCATCGATCATCGCGGTTTGCAGCATCTCTGCCGCTGCCTCGATATCCGCATCCGTCCGGGCCCCGCTGATCACGTTCGCGACGCGTTCTCTATTGTTCATTAGACATGCCTCGAACAGCTGCCAGTCCGCGCTCTTGGTGCGGTAAATTGGCCTGTTCGTACCATGTCTAATTTCGCCTTGGCTTTCCCCAAGTTTTATGTCGAAACGTATTAGTTTATGATCTGACAAGACGTGCTTGTCAGTCACTCGCCAATTTACGATCCCCGGCCATATACGGTCGTTGCACGTGGTGATATCTATGATGCTGCACCCGCGGTGGCCAACAAATGTCGGAATTGCCCCGCTGTTACAAACAACGGTGCCTGTTTCCTCGAACATCTGTGCCAGCATTCTGCCGCGTCGGTCATTTGACGCGCACCCCCATAAATCCGATTTGGCGTTCACGTCGCCTGCGAGCACGTAGTCGCGTCCGGCGAGCACGTTTAGTGCCGTCTTAACGTCTTTTATGATCTTGACGTGATCATATTTCTTGTTTTCCCACGGCGGGAGGTACACAGATGCGCAGTAAAGCGTTTTACTGCCTGTGTCAATCTCTACGACCGTGACGAATTCGTTAGAAATGTCACGCAGCATGTGACCTCGGCACCCCCCATTTAAGTTTATTATAACAGCACTGCGTGCGTACGTGCTGTTATAATGCGTTTCGCATCCGGTTATTCCCGCAATTTTGCCGCCGCGCACGTTCGGCTCTTGAACAATGGCTACGTCCAATTGTTCATCGCGCATTAATTTTGCCAGCTCGTCGGTTGCTGGGCTTCCGCGATTGAGATTGATCTGCGCGAATTTAATAATGCCCGGTGCATTACTCATAGACGGTTCGCGATTTAATTACATCCGCTGCTTTCTTAAGCGTCGGGCATTCCATCGATCGCGCAGAGTGCGCGATATCGATGTGTTTCGCTTCATCCGCGGTTTTCGCGTTAACCTTTTTGCAGAGAATGCACGATGCCTTCTCTGCCTTGCAATCCTTAAATATGTGGCCGCCTTCGCCGCAGCGGCCGCATAATACCGCGCTTTTGCAAACGCGCGCGATATGCCCAATACCGAAACAGTTATAGCATTGTGTGGGCGCGAAGATGTCGCGCGGCCACACGATTTCCCATCCGTATTTTACGGCCCCCGCGAATATTAGCGCGCGCGCCTGAGGAGACGCTTCACAAACTACACTAACCGATTTAAATTTATCGCTAGCTCTACACGTGCGACTCACCTTTACTTCCTGTTTGAATCGGTCGGCCGTCCATCCAGCAGCGGCGAACCTTCCGTTGTTGCTGTAGAGGCGCTCGACGAAGCCATCTCCAGCCTGGTCCTTCGGGATGCGGTCGATGATGATGCGCGGGCGCACCGGGCGGGTCTCTCTCACTTGCAGCGTCGTGTTGGCCTTGATTGCCGTCGTTAGCGCTTCCAAGTCCTTCTTCTCGGCGCAGACAATCTTTACGCGTCCCTCGCCGATCATCTTCACGCTCTGGATTCCTATGCCGCTGGCCATCGGGTGCCGAAGTTACTAGCCCTGAAAATGGATGGCGCTAAAACGTTATGCTTATACTCAACCGTCAGCGGCATGTGCGGCAAAGTAATTTGTCATGAAGCCCTGACGAGTAGGAGGGTCGCGGCGATGTGCGCAGAAGGACTAGGCGTGGGCCTGTCTGGAGCCGTCGTCGGTGCAGATCTTGGTGGTAGTAGCAAATACTCCAGCGAGGCCCTGGAGGACTGACGTGGAGAAGGGTTTCGTGTGAACAGCCGTTGCACACGGGTTAGTCGATCCTAAGCCCTAAGCGAAGGCTTATGTTGATGGCGTGTGTTGTATGGGGTGTCCTATAGAGAGAACCACACCATTCGGGCGAAAGGGAATCCGGTTCATATTCCGGAACCTGGCAGAGGAACCGTTTAATAGTCGGGCCCTAGCAATAGAGTTCGTCGGGGCAACCCAAACTGACCTGGAGATGCCGTCGGGAGATCCGGAAAGAGTTTTCTTTTCTGTATGAGCGTTCGAGTTCCATGGAATCCTTTAGCAGGGAGATATGGTTTGGAACGCGAAGAGCACCGCACTTGCGGCGGTGTCCGGATATTCCCCTCGGACCTTGAAAAACCAGGTGAGGGCTACGTGGAGGTATCCTGCCAGCTCGTACCCATATCCGCAGCAGGTCTCCAAGGTGAATAGCCTCTAGTCGATAGAATAATGTAGGTAAGGGAAGTCGGCAAATTGGATCCGTAACTTCGGGATAAGGATTGGCTCTGAGGATTGGGGCGTGTCGGGCTTGGTAGGGAAGCGGGTTCCGGCTGACGTGCCGGGCCTGGGTGAGGTGAAACTGCCCTTGGTGGTGGATCCAAACTCGGTCCCGTGCCTTGGCCTCCCGCGGAACTTCCTTGCTGAGGAGCCCTTGTCGGCGTGGCTTCGGTTGCGTGCGGATGAGTGAGATACTCCCTCGGCCGCCATTTAACGATCAACTCAGAACTGGCACGGACCAGGGGAATCCGACTGTCTAATTAAAACAAAGCATTGCGATGGCCCCAACGGGTGTTGACGCAATGTGATTTCTGCCCAGTGCTCTGAATGTCAACGTGAAGAAATTCAAGCAAGCGCGGGTAAACGGCGGGAGTAACTATGACTCTCTCGGCCTCCCTGAGTTGGTAATTAGGATGGTGGCGGACGCATATAGGGATGTGCACACGCAGATAAGGCTTGGAGCAGAGGTCGAGCAGATCAGTCTCCAGCGCGGGGTGAAGCAGGGAGATCCTCTGTCACCACTACTCTTCAACGCCGTCGTTGATCCGCTCCTGGTATCGCTGGAGAACCTGGAGGGCTACCAAATAGCACCGGGTACCTCGGTGTCCTGTCTCGCGTTCGCGGATGACCTCGTCCTTGCTGCACAGAGCAGAGATAGAGCCCAAGAACTGCTCAACCACACGGAGACCTATTTGAAAGGCCTTGGCATGGACATTGCTCCTGCCAAGTGCTGGTCTTTCCGCGTGGCCCGGTCGAGGAAGGCTTGGTACCTCGACGATCCTGTGCTGTGCTGTGCGGGCGGGGTTCCTCTCCCGACTGCGGGGGCGGGCGCGAACATAAAGTACCTCGGTATGACAATCTCCCCCTGGTCAGGCATCAACATCGATAATGTGCAGAGCGATCTGCAGGGATGCCTGTCCAGGGTGAAGAGATTGCGCCTCAAGCCGCCGCAGAAGCTGGAGCTCCTGGCCAGATACCTGGTCCCCCACTATCTATACCCGCTGACAATGGCAGCTCCACCTACAACTCTCCTGCGGAGTATGGATCAGGATTTGAGAAATGCGGAAAAGGAGATATTCCACCTGTCACCATCGCATGCGACAGGCGCCATATATTGCGGGAAACGGGATGGGGGATTAGGTTTTCCACGGATTGAAACTCTGGTCAGGATTACAAGCCTGAAAATGGGGATGAGATTCATCGAATCTCATGACCCAGTAATCAGGGCTCTGGCAGAAACGTCAGGCCTTCAGGTCCGCATGCGCGCCCTCGCAGCCTCGGCGAGGCTTAACTGGCCACCGACGCTGCAGGACATAAGCGGATATAAGAAGCGTGAGAAAGCTGCTGAGCTTTTCGCGTGGTCTTGCCTGGGGTCGCAAGGTAAATCGGTTCAAGCGCACATAAATGACCCCATCGGCAATGCATGGCTGCAGCAACCGTCACTACTGAAGCCATGCAGAATGATTACCGCCCTCCGCATGCGAACGAACACCTGCGCTGACAAAGTGGCTCGAGGGCGAGGAAAGCAGGGAGTAGATGTGATGTGCCGGCACTGCCGGACCCAGCCGGAGACTCTGGGGCACATTCTCGGCATGTGCACGGCTACAAAACGGATGCGCATCCACCGGCATGATGAGATTGTGGACCTCGTCACGTCGGAGATAGCCAAAAGAACTCCTGCGGCAGCGCTCACAAAAGAGCCCACGCTTGAGCTGCCCCACACTGGACGTCTCAAACCGGACCTGATAGTAGCGTATCAGGGCCGGGTCCTCGTGGTCGACGTTTCTGTCCGCCACGAGGATAAGGACTATCTGGTGCGGGGTAGGTCGAGCAAAATTCAAAAGTATGAGCCACTGCTGCCGGGCCTGCAGGAACGGCTGCAGGCCACTACTGGCGAGGTGCTGCCAATCATAGTGGGGACTAGGGGAAGTATGCCCAGGGAAACCATCAAAGCTCTGGACACACTAGGCATCAGTGATGCAAAAACGCTAATAACAATCTCACTGATGGCGCTCAGAAGCTCAATAGAACTTTACCACCAGTTCATGGACTATGAGCGCCCCCCTAGAAACCATGGCAGGGTAGTACCCCGTCCAGCTTTTAATCTGTAGTGTTGTCTTATTTATTCTTTTATCTGGTTCTGTCTATAAGTGTCGAGACAATTGCGCTGAGCATAAGACTAATTGGCTAACAAAACGATTTTAATGATTTGACTATCTACCCAGAGAATCCTATATTTTGTTGCTAATTTATGAATATTTATGTGGTTAATGCTTACTGTTATTAATTTATAAATATTTATATTGTTATTGTATACCGTTTGCTGAGTGTTCTAGAGGTATGCAAGATATATATAGTTTATTTACATAGAGGTTATTAATTTATATAGTCAATATATATATATATGCGACCAGGGTAGAATATACTGTATTTTCAGCAAAGTGACATAACTCAGTCTGTGCCCCAAAAGATATTAAGCGCAATGCGTCAGGTGGTACTCGCAAGACAACTGTGGACGAGGGAACAATGAGGTTCGCGGCGAAGTAGCGGTAACGCGTAGCCCAACCCCAATCTTGTAATGAAATTTTAGAATTTCTTCTTTCGAAGGAAAGCAGCTAACCACAGCAAACTCGTGGAAAGTCCACACCTATCATGAGGTGTGCAGAATATAGCCAAATGCCTCGTCATCTAATTAGTGACGCGCATGAATGGATTAACGAGATTCCCACTGTCCCTACCTACTGGAGATCCGGGCTTCCTTTACCAAATTCCTCTATTCCAAGGAACTCAGCCTGGCCAGCGACGTGGTGCCCGAACGCTTCCCAATTTGTCTTGGTAGCGTGTTCGCTCCATGCCGTTCTTCTTGCCATCGAATGGGTGGCATGCGGTTTCCAGAGGGAGATCTGTAGGATGTTGTGGTCGCTTATCGTGTGTTCCTGGACACTCCACCTAGAGTCAAAAATTGCATTAAGTGCCCAGTTACCTACCGTGACATCAATGTCACTTTCGCCATTGGGTCCGCTGTACGTGTATACATCAGCAGGCACATTCAGCACGTCAAGTTGTGCACAAAGAATGGCCTCCGACAGGGCAGTCCCACGTTCCTCCGCCAGTCTGCTGGCAACATTGAATTTGCTGTGCCAGAGAGCGGACACCGAGTTTGCATCGATGCCAAATAACGTTGGTTCGCGCGAGCACTTCCCTACTACGTAGTTCAGATGCTCGATAGACTCCTCTATCGGGCTTGACGGCGGGAAGTACATGCTTACAAGCATCATCGTCCCCAAAGGCGTTTTTGCCGCGACCACTGCGCAGTGCTCCGTAGACAGCTCAGCTCTAAAGTTACAGATGTAACTCGGGTTCCACACTGCAACCATCGCTTTGGATGGTTGCGCACCGTAGCATCTCACATGGTTAGGCAGGCCTATAAAGGCCCCCATGCGACTATACGGCTCCTGGAGCAGTAGTACGTCGTACTTCTGCCCCGTAGTGGCACCCAGGTCTAACATTACCGCCTTGGAGCGGCGGCAGTTTAGCTGAGCTATCTTGATGTGCCCGATCTTCTCAGGCATCATTGCGCGCTAGCGTTCCCATCCACGCTTGGAGTCTTCTTGCATACGCTGGACACGCATACGACCCTGGCTTGTGGGTGGAGCTCCTCTTCATCTTTCGGCAGGTGTGGCACGAAGGCTGGCTGGTGCAGTCCTTCGCTATGTGGTCCTCTCCTGAGCACCTACGGCACAGCTGCTTGGGGGATCTGCATCTTTTTGCTGTGTGGCCTATCACTAGGCACTTGTAGCAGACAATGATCCCATTTGACTCTTCAATCTTGTAGCTCGCGCACCCGACGAACACCCGCCTTTGAGCGAGTATCACTGGACGCGCCTCCAGCGGCACGGTGACGACGACCGTGTCGGCAGACCCTATTGTCCGCCTGGAGATCACCGCCGCGACTTCGTTGTAGCGACGCTCCTCAACCTTTCCGGTCAAATTGCGCCTATACAGCTCCCTGACCAACCGCGCCTCGTCAAGATCCTTGGGCACCGCATGGATCACAAACCTGGCCCCATGGGGCGCAGGCATTGCGCCGACGATACCCGCCTCTCTCAACTCGGCCACGGCCATAAGTCGGGTCCTGTCTTCCGCACTCGCTGCCTCGGCTACCACCTTCCCGCCCTTACTTACCCTAACTCCATGGATACGCAGGTCCAAGTTGGTGGCGACAACGGATTCAACTGCCTTGATAATGCAGTCAGTTGTGTGCTCCGCACTTGGCGTGTATAGCACGACATACCGTTCGATGCCGGTGTCTCTTCTGGGCACGTTGGAGGCCCTTTTCCGCTCCTTCTGCTTGCGCTTTTTGTGGTTGACAATGGTCTGGAACCCGTCGGTGTCCACTTGTGTTGGGGCGGCTGATGTCGACGGCCCTTCTTCCCCTGGCAATGGGGCGACGTCAGCTGTCGGCATCATATTCTTCTTCTTTCTTTTCTTCTTCTTTTTCCCTTCGCCATTGCTGGCGCTGGGCTCGGCAGATGTTGCTGGTTCCTCCACTGGGGCTGGTACCGCTGCTGCTTCTTCGACCTCTCCTGCCGGGACCGCTGTCACGACCTCTGTCACGACCACGACCTCGGCCTCCGTGCTCGCAGGTTGGCTTCCCTGCTCAGCTACTCCGGGTTCTACGGAGGCTTTCGCACGCTTCTTCTTCCTCGATCTTGACCTTGACGACACTTTTGTCGCCTCGGTCGCCAGTACAACTGCCTTGTCGGCAATTGTCTCGGTCACCTCCACTTTGGAAGGCGAGCTTGTAGCTACATCAGC